>JADDOH010002959.1:0-52702 GCA_016648135.1 Agrypnia vestita
CGATAGGACTTACGACCTATCGCACCGTTGACTTAGATGATCACTTTACACATATGTAACGTTTGCCATTTCCACCCATGATAGAATACCACGTCTATTAATTTTTTGGAAGTTGTATATGTATTAATTTTTTTTGCGCCACGTTTCACATGTGAGTTTTAACGACCCCCTAGAGGCTAGCACCAAAGCTTTTTCCTTCCCCTTGAATAACCGCAGATGTCGCTAAGTCCTATGGCCACCCAAAAAAGACTTCTATACCTACTCTCCCTTGAAAAAATACAGTTTCGTCTCTATGAGACGTGTATAATATACATTAATTAAATATTATCGAAATTGGTCTCGCTAATTGTATGGCGCATCGATTCAGGAAAATAAAAGGTAATTTCAGGTAATAATGTCAGGACTGGCACCCTTCTTGGTAGCTATTTTTTCAAAAATATTTTAGTACGGTCGCTTCATGAAAGTTAACAGATTGTATGTCTAGACTGTTTATTGCGTAGTAGTCATTAAATAGCCTAAAAACATCAGCACCATTATCGAAGACGCCATCTGGATCAAGCAGCACAAGTCAGGGGAATTTGGGAGCACGTTCTCAAGTCCTTGGGCCCCCGATCGTACTAGGAAAAGGGGATGAAGAAGATGATGATGATGAGTGAAATGGAGAAAATGCCACAGCCACAGTATTAAGAGCGATCATGTTGTTCATTAAATCTTGCATTTATTCATTCGAGCAGCGTTAGCACTGTTTTTTACTCCCTTTATATTAACTCGTGGTGTCTGCTTGCTTGCTTGCCGGCTTGCCGTCGAAAAAACTTTGGATCGATTTTTGACCCTTTTCCCGTGATCCAGTCGAGCTGAAACTTTGCAAGCAGACTCGTGGCGACGATCAAGAAGATGTATCAAATTTTCGTTAAAAAAAAATAATAATTATAGCATAATTATGGATTTTTAGAAATTTTAATGTTTTTTTCAAATTGGAATCATTACAAAAATTTGATTACTAGCAACTGCGGCCCGATAACGACGCGGAATATTTTCTAAATTTGAATTACGCCGTCGGTATACACAATAGGTACTTCACTACACAAAGCATGAAGTGTCTTATCAAAGCTCAAAGCATCTGACATTTTAGAAATATATTAAATTACTGTGAGTTCAGTGTTATGTTATGTGTTTTAATTCGTCTTTAATTGTTGTTATATTTTATCAAGAAAGGGAGTATGATAAAAACTTGGTTTTGATGGGTTATTTAAAAAAAAAATTAAATAGCTCGATCCTTATTCGAAACAATCAACTAATTAAGTGCACTCGCAATTTACGGAATGAAACATCTGACCCCGGTTTTTTCCATCATTTTACGTTTTCCTCCGACTGTTAGGTGTGGCCTGACAACACATATCGATTTTCCATTACAAACTGGGTGCAGTTTGCCGGAGCTCGTCGTCAAACCAAGTTGTATAAAATATATATATATATATATACCCCGCGCTGGGTGCGGTTTGTCGATTGCTCCTTAGCTCCATTTCAATGTGGCCGCAGAGGCGTTGGCGGCGCTACGACTCGACGTCTGTATTACCGAGATGGAAATAGGAATTAGTCGCAGTTTTCGGATGGTGTCACAAACACCATTTTTTGATGTGTAACATCTTTCCTCTCGCTTTCTTGCGATCCGTGGCAGGGTTTCGTGAAAATGAGCGGAAATGCGTAGCAGGCAATAAGACGCGTGCATTTTCATTTGACCGATGAGCGCGCGCGATGAAAAAAAATCATCGTTTGTAAACAAATCAATGTCCGGCAAGTGCCATCACAGCGAAGACGCACACTTCCAACAGTCAACGCTTCTGATTTTGTATATATGCTGCGCGTGTGGATGTTGTAAATTTGATATATTTTGGCTTTTATCTTCGAAACTACCCTATAAAAACTTATTTTTTTTACATTAATGTAAAAAATAACTGCTCTTAATGATTTACATTCTCAAATTTTATGTAATTTATGCGATAATTTTTTAATATTTATTCAAAGTTTTCATACAATATGTATGGCGGCACACTACCGCCATCTATGAATATAAATAAAAACATATAATTGACCAAACACCATTTATAAATAAAAATGCGTATGTAGATATACGGTATCTACCTAAAATAATTGCAGTCCTCGCGTAGGTATGAAGTACAATATTTAATTTGCGTTTGGTTCACGGATAGACGTGAATAATCTCAGGCTTTTCATGACACCTCACAGTGTGGCAAAATTCAATAATAAATAAATGCACATACATTTTCTTTACTTGTATTTACTATTTAATAAATATAATATAGGTATTAGCTTTTTTAAATTTTGATTTTAATTTCTGTTGCTGCTCAATTGGTATTTTTAATTGTGAGATGTCAAATGTTACACATCATATGCGACTACTGTAAGGTTCTCTCGTTTTTTTTTTTTTTAAATTTGGACCATTTTTCCATAAGGAAAAAATCACCGAGCACACTAAAACACTTGTAACCTCGACAGCCGCTAATAAGGTAAGCATCCAATATGGCCACCGATGTCAAGGTACGTCAGGGACATGTTTATCTTCTTCTTTTTATGGTGCCATTTTCTATCGTAGGTCTGCAATCATTCTAACAATGGCGACTTATCACTCAGTCGAGTTACACTTATACCAGTCCCACAAGTTACGCAACTAAGAGATGCGGCATCTTCCTACGCTTCTTTTACCACTTAGACTGTTTAGACTGTATTATGGTCCTCTCATAATATGTCCGAGGTACTCCAGCTTTCTTGTCTTGATAGTTCGCAGCACTTCTCGGTCTTTTTCCGTATGCCGGAGGACTTCATCATTCGTCACTCTGTCCACTAAGGGAACTCTCATCTCAAAACTCTCGACTTTGCTGATTAGTTCTTGGTTTACTGTCCATGCTTCCGCCCCAATAAGAAGATGAAAAAAATATAACACCAAAAACCAAAAAAAGGTCATATTTTACCGGCGAAATGCGCTTCTTGTAGCAGAAGCATTACGGGTCCGTTTCTACGCCATTTTAGATTATTCTAAAACCGTTACAAAAAACGTCTAGAAGCTTGTGGTCCCGTCTTTCTTTATGGTATCTTCTAGCAACACGTTCAAACAAAGAATGAAAGATGCCAACAGCATATCGTAAAGGTAGCTTCGAGCTTTCTTATCTCTCTTTCGTTCTTTCCTAACTTTTAGCGCTATGAAGAATATCAGAGATTTAACTAGTCAGACTTTCATGTTTCGTGAAATGGAGCGGTTCTTTCAAATTTAGGATAATTTCGAGATGGAGGTCCTGGCCATACTATTTTTCCTTCGTACACTCCTTTTGAAGTGAAAACGTCTTTAAAACCAGGCAATTGCGCCCAAACGCTGTCTCACTTTTAAAGAAAAAGAATGAAAGTTTGTGTCAGTACTGTTGTATCGCAAACTGTGAGCGGGCAAATTGAACCCTGAATTCTCGACTTTCAAGATTCGACACGAGTCCATAAACGGAATCACATCTCAGAGATTGATTATTCTATTCGAGTGAACTAAATGTTGTTTTAAAAAGAAGTGTACGTTTTGTAACTCCTTCTGATCTCTAAGTATATGTATATGCCAAAATCTCAAAAAGTTACAAGGCTGGGAATTTAAAGAGTCTGAATTTTACTATTATTGTTATTATAGTCTACAAAACGCTTTTTAGACCAGTGATCACATACGCAACTGAGACGTGGGTACTAACTAGGAGGAATGAGCGAGCACTGGACGTGTTTAAAAGGAAAATTTTGAGGAATATCTTTGGACCGGTTCTAGAAAATGGATTGCACAAGGAGCTCTATACTCTGTTTAAGGAGCTAAACTTCACAAAATTTATAAAACTGGGACGACTCCGGTGGCTGGATCATGAGGAGAGAATGATCGAGCATCAAGCACCAAATTCCCTGCTCAAATCAAGACCAATAAGGCGAAGGAGCTTAGGAAGGCCAAAATTAGGATGGAGCGACAACCTTCTCAAAGACATATCTGCGTTGGAACTTCTGAACTGGAGAGAGCTGGCACTAAACCGCGATGAGCGGAGGAAGACTCTTGAGGAGGCCAAGACCTACTAGGGGTTGTAGAGCCAAGAGAGATGAGAGTGATGATCAGAGAGGATGACACCAAAAATGCCACACAAAACCAACGCGCAGTGCTGCCTGTGATGTTTTCACAAATAACTGCGGCAGTGTCCGATACTACCTACATTTTTTTTTTGTGATGATGATAAAATTGTTGGCCTCTTCTACCAGACACCACTTACCTGTATCTGTTTTGAGTATTTTAGTCTCGTCTTTGTTTATTTCGAGTACCAAGTTATCTGCCATCTGTTGGTCGCAATCAGTACGAGTAATCTTGTAAGTAGGAATCTTCATGCAACCTGTGTGGATACTAGGTTCACGCCTTTCAGAGTGTTCTTTTTCAAGAACACAATACTGGATTTTATCCCCAGGGGGACATAATAAATCAAGATATTTTATAGATGTCTCATAGAGACGAAGCTCCTTTTTTTATATAGGTAAGAAGTAAGAAGGTTTGGAAGTCTTTTTGGGGTGTTCATATGGCTTACGTCTTATCGTACGGCTGGCTTAAGTGATTACTTTACACAATTTAACGTTCACAATTTCACCCATGATAGACTACTACATCATCAAATTTTTGTAGGTTATATATATGCTTAATATGCACACCTTGTTCCATATGTGTTGTATTTTTACTACCGCCACCTGTGGTAGAAAGATATCTGTATTACATCTGTACCGGTTTATAGGAATGCCAACTTTTCAACCACAGGTGGCGGTTATAAAAATACAACACGCATATGCAACAAGGTGTGCATATTAAACAAATATACAGCTTCCAAAATTTGATAGATATGGTAGTCCATCATAGGCGGAATTTGTGAACGTTACTTTGTGTAAATTGATCACTTGAAAAGATTTCGATTCCTACTTTCCCATATAAAAAAGTAACTTCGTCTCTATGAGACATCTATAATATTGATATACTGCAAACATAGTTCAGTGTGACTTTTGGAAAAAAGTAAAAACATTTTTTTTAAATTGAACAATTCAAAATATTTTTTTTAAAAAGGATCAAAATGGTTTTATG
Source organism: Agrypnia vestita (assembly GCA_016648135.1). Taxonomy (NCBI): domain Eukaryota; kingdom Metazoa; phylum Arthropoda; class Insecta; order Trichoptera; family Phryganeidae; genus Agrypnia; species Agrypnia vestita. Next base: position 5,147 of record JADDOH010002959.1, read on the forward strand.
GTAAACCGATGTATATTAATATAATGTACATTGGTTTACATTGTATCCCGACGAAGGGGGCATAGGCTCTGAAAAATATTGATATTTTTCAATATACATAAAAGTAGTAAAAACACAGTACATTTTAAATTATGATTATAATTAAAATTTACTTTTTTAAAATTAATATAAATTATAGAAGTCCAACAGAGACGTAGCTCTTTATATGGGAAACGTGTATGGAAGTCTTTTATACGCAGGGTTTACAACCTGTATGAGATGGCTTAAGTCATCACTCTACACATTGAAACTTTCATCAATTCCATCGTTAGAACTTACACATTATTTTTTTTTTTTTAATTCTGTATATCTTCCAAATTGAAAACCTTTTATATATCTGTAGTTTTTCTCAGGGATTTCGCAGCTGGTAAAGATTAATTAAGAAATATTATTTTTAATTCATATATGATATTTCTCTGATTTATTTTACATGTACACTAAAATACGATAGATTCGTTGAAATTTGCATTGTATAGAATGATCACTTAAGCCAGCTCATACACGTTGTAAGCCCTGGACCATCGTAGAAAAGACTTCCATACACGTTTCTCATATAGCTTCGTCTCTTAATTAAATAATTATCCTGCAGCGGACAAGTCCATAAATTGTGTTTTAAAAAATATGTATAAGAGTATTGTTAATTTAAAAAAAAAATTAAATGAGTTTTTTTTGCTGAATATCATTTGCTAAATCTTCAATTGGAGGTTAGTATTTTGTGCACTACAAGCGCTACTAACACCATCTGTCAGTCGGTTTCTTTTATTGATTTTTTATATTATTTAAAGCTGAAGGTCTCATAAAAGAACGTGGAGGAAAAATATTGTGAGTAAAGTCATCGCTAGAATTTTTCAAGGTTCTAGGAGCATCGGATTATTTATCAGTTTCAAATACTCCAAAATTCGTCGCTCACTAAATGATTTCTTTCCACATTCTTAACTTTCTACCTCAAGTCGATAAACACTTGAGCCCAGATGCTGCCAATCAATATATTATAGATGTCTCACAGAGACGAAATTATATTTTTATGGAAAAGTTGGTATGGATGTCTTCGGGTGCACATAGGACTTACGACCTACCGCACGGCTGGCTTAAGTGATCACTTTACACAATGTAACGTTCGCCATTTCCACCTATAATATGTAGATATACGGTACCTACCTAGTGCGGCAAAATTCAATAATAAATAAATGCACATACATTTTCTTTACTTGTATTTACTAATAAATAAATGTATGGGTATTAGCTTTTTTAAATTTTGATGTTAATTTCTGTTGGTGCTCAATTGATATTTTTATTTGTGAGATGTCAAATGTTACACATCATACGCGACTACTGTAAGACTCGCTCGTTTTTTATTTAAATAAATAAGGCACTATACGACATGAGAATTTTATAATTTTTACCTGTTATCTGCCAAAATCCCCCGAACTCAAATGTCATAACATCCAAACCTCCTTACCTTCTATAGAGGACATGTACAGAAAATATTTCAGGTGTGATACTACAAAGTAAGTCTGGCGGCCGCTGGCTTTTATAAGCAATGCGTGTCACCCAAAAGGACTTTTATCTTAATATTTTTTAACTTAAAAACAATTAACAAAGGGTGGACACCTTTTAACTGCCTGTTAAAAAACCCACGTTAACCTACTTCTAATTATATCACTTGATATACGCTCTATCCTAAACCAGCAACATTTTCAATTCCTAATCATTAAATTTCTAAAATAAAAATTTGTTTATCGCGGCCCACAGTTCGATGAACGCTGGCCAGACGAAAACCGATTACAGGCGATTGTTAAATTTCTCTTAACGCGTAAGCGATCGTTACCCATTCAGCCGGATACGCAGTAACAGGCCGTCGGTCGTTACGTTCGCAGCTCGTTGTGATCTAGTTTACGTCACCTCTATTTTTGGGAGAAGTGACTCACCGTTACTGCAGTCTATTGTTCAGGAGTTCCAGTGCGTATTAAACTGTTTATATGCGAGAACCTCTTTGTAAATGCCTTTAGAAATATGTTAATAAAAATCGCGGTTTGTGGAATTTTACGATTTACGATAACTGATCTTTGATGTGATGATCGGCGCGTCTGCCAGCGCCGCCGAACGAACGGCTGCCGCTCCATGCACGGATCGTACGGTGAATGCAGAGTTTCGCTTCGAAATATTGCTCTTAATCGTCTTCTTCATCTTCTCTGCTTTCACTATTACAAACGCGTATCACATTTTAACTTTTTTTAATAATCCAAGTGATTTAACAGTAACCCTTTACTCATTCATTTCCTTGCCCGTTTGCTAAATTGATTTATTTTAAGCATGGGTAATTTGAGTTTTAAATATTTATCAAAAAAGGTGTGTTTTTTTCTGATTTTTCAAATCATTTATAAGAAAATGATCACAGTTTTGATAAAAATTTAGGAGTTTCTATTCTACACGTAATTAATTTTGGTATGAAATTGAATAATTTAAAATCATTAGAAATTAGCAAAGCTTTCAAAAGTAAATAAAATATTATTAATAATCAATTAAATTTAACTACTTCAATTCTTAAAAATTTTCAATATTTTTTTTTAATCAAGAACTTCAGCAATAATATTTAAAAATAATTTTTCAAATAATTTAAAATAACAAAAGACGTCATTCATTTTGATATTTTGACATTTATAATACACCCTGACGATGGAACGGTTTTTCCGAAACATGTAGGTGTAATTAATGAATATAAGTAGATATAAGTTAATAAAAAATCTTTTTATAAAAAATTTTTGTGCACTGCTAAAGATTCTGGGCAACAAATATTATTGAAATTATCCTTACATTATAAAAAATACGATTTAAAATTCTATCCGTGGTCCGTGGATCCCTCAACTCGCAATCGAAATATATATAACTAGCTGTAACCCGTCAAAAATGACGGTACTTTTACATGTCGGTTCCTAAAGTATAAGTATTTATTTTTTTATAGAAAAAAGAGAAAAAAAAGGTTTTTATACTATAAAGAACGACGGACAGAAGGACAGACAGCAAAATTATTATAATTGGGATTCTCTATATATTACGACTCCAGATCACCAAAATATATAGACATAAACTAACCTGGATATTTCCTGGTTCACGTTTGGTTCTACTGCTTTTGACTCGTTTAAAAAAACTGCCACGAGCTTGTAAATTTTATAACAATTATAAAAAATCAACTAAATACTCTTAAAAATTATAATGTCTTAGTAGACAAGTCGCACTTTACTACGGTTTGGAATTAAATTTAAAAAAAGAAAACGAGCCTAAAAAAGTGGTAATAACATATAATCGAGAACTTTCGAACGTTCTACATGAATGTGGAATTGACAAGACTATCCTGGAATATTCGAAAAGCGACGGATAATTGTAAATATCGGCTGCTGTTTGTTGTTGTTTGGCAGCGCGACATAGAAGTCCACAGATAAAAGCGAAACCGTGCGGCGGCTTAGTGTGTCTAGCAGTGTGAACAAAGCGACTACGACGGCGATACCACGAATCATAATCGTAAAAAATAGAAAAATAAAGTCTATTAAAAAAAAATTCTAGAGGATAAATCCTCTAAAATAATGAATAAATATTTAAACTGGATTATTGATGTGTCTTAAATATATCCGAGGGGGACATTCTGCACGGTTTTATTTCAACTCTGTACAATTTTTTATTTTGTGGTCGTACGCTATTTATTTTCGGATCCGAAACACCCTGTGGAAGTGAATAAGCATGAATGTACGCGTGGAACTATTCTGGGGCAAGTTCCATTTCCTGTTCCAATTTCGATCTCTTCGATCTGCGTCGATTACTTTCCCGATCGGCCGCCAGGCGCGCTCCGCCGGCGGAAATGAGAACGGCATCTAAAATGGCGGCGGCAGCCATCTTCTCTTTTTAAATGTCATTTCCCGCCCAAGCGATTGCGGGCAATTTGCAAGTCACGCTCGCTGCGGCCGGTCGAGCGCGGAGCCCGAGACCGTTTGTACATCCATCAGCGATGAAAAACTGTCGAATCAAATCAAATACCGAGAAATATCAATCAATACTCGTTCTGCACAAATATCTGTCAGTCCTTCACGCTTGCGTCCAAGATTAAGAGCAATGAAGCGAAGCTCTACGTTCAGACGAAATGACTGCGCGCCGATCGACATATTGAAAATAAAATGGTTCCCAGAGATGTCGCCCTATGTCTGTCTCACTCACAGATTATATAAATGTACAGAGTTGAACTAATTCCGTTCTTTTAGAGAAAGCAATGGTTTACAGCGGAAGAATGTCTCTTGCGTATATCTGAGCCACGTGTATACTAAATAATAATTCAAATTTTAAACATTTTTCAGGCGTATTCTGGTGTACATGTTAATAATTAAAATAATATTGCACCGTACTCTAGTCAAAATATAGAAGTCTCATTAATAACGGCGCCATCTATATACTATTTCATGGGTATGGCAAATTTCAACCGTAGATGGCGATAGCGTAGTGTGTATTGAATAAAGGGAAACGAGGTACATAAATATTAGTGATGGTCAAAACGCTATTTTAACCGGTTATTGGATTGGTACCGATGATTGGTAACTAAGATACGATTGTTGTCTAGAATCGATAGTTGCCCGTCGAATTGTAAAAAATCAGTTGTCAATCATCGGAGCAATCAGATACAATTCTCAAATAACGGTTAGTGTGTCACCGGTTAAAATACCATCATTAATACTTTTCAAATTTGATAAATGTTGTTGTCGGTTACAGGTGGAATCGGTGAACGTGGTTGTGTGTCAGGCCATGAGCCCCGTAACACCCAAAAGTCTGTGATATCTACTTTCCCATAAAATAGATTTGTATCTGTGAAACATCTATAGTACAGAGTGTAACAGAGCTGGTCTACAATACTTTACAGGTGGATGGATCCCTGCCTTGATTATGAGTCGAAAATGTTCGGGCAACCATGACCGAATATAAATAGGAGTTATGCAATATCAAAGTCCGCATTTTTTTCAATATTTCTCCCTTATGTTTTACAAAACTTTGAAGTATCATTACAGAAACTCATATCGATTACGAAAAATTCGTTCGTTTCAATACAAGTTAAATAAAATGATAAAAACCCCGCAGAAATTCCAATTGGAATGTTTTCCAATCGGAATTGGGAGGGTTTTATTTGACTTGTAAGGGAATGAATTTTTCATATTCAATATAATTTACTGTTATGATAGACCAACGTTTTACAAGAAATAAGTCAGAAATATTAGAAAAAAATGTAAACTTTGATGTCGCATATCTCCGTAACATTTAACATTTTTACTCATAGTTAAAGCAGAAATCTACCTGTAAAGAATTGTGAACTACCTCTGTTACAACCTGCGTATCTTAACATTTTTCTTTATCATCATTTGTATCGCACAGTTTCAGCTGTGTTTCTCTGATCGGGTTCAAAATAGCTTCACTGGGGTCGCACACGCTTACACCATCACCTCCGGCATTTGCACCACCCCCGCTTTCGTTTCACCCCTATTTTTAACCCCATTTGCCTGATTGTCGCTGCCCGACTCGCCCCTGTCCGCGTCCTCACCTGTTCCAGCCGGATTGACAGCAGGAAATGGGCCGGAATGGTTTGATTCCTCCGTCACGGCAATTTTGGCGCCGCACCCTCGCTGGAACAACCGGCGGAGGAAGTGAATCACGACGGCTGTGACGGGCTGGCCATGTCCCATTAGTGGCCATTGTGGGCCTAAAAGCAGCCAAAGAACTACAAGCAAATTGCGTTCAAATCAAGAGCAGTTTGCTCGGAAAACAATAACAAAAAACCTTGACTTGCAGCGATTCGTCAACAGGGTGTACGTTAGCAAATACAATGCCCAAAAGGTTAATTATTTTGCTACATGTGTTACGGAACATCGTTAATTTGATGAAAGAACATTAAGTACAGAATAAACGCGGGATTGGTCACTGAATTGCTAGTGAACTATTCATTTTCAATCGTTCGTCAATCGTTCACTTGTCTACCAAAAAAATCTCTTGCAAATCAACAATTTTTGTTGCTCATCGCACGCGTCTACTACAATGTGACTTCCCACCGTCGTCTATAGAGAGGGGATGTTTCGTTCGAATTGCACAAAATTGAACTTTAATAATAATAATTTATTTATTTTTGGTTTCACATTTGTAGACGACATTTTATAGTGTTTACAAAAATATTTACTCGTATGATCATGAAGTATGGAAGCTGGCAAAAGAGGAACGAAAGTAGACTGAATGCAGTGGAAATGAGATCCCTTAGCCGTACGTGTGGCAAGTCCATTTATGATAGAGTAAAGAAAGAAGATATTCGGAATGAATGTAAAGCTGATCTTAGCATAATTCATAGAATTAAAACAGGGTCTCCCAGGTGGTTTGGACATGTTGAGCGAATGAATGAGGAAAGAATGGTAAGAAAGATATATAATGCAAGTGTTGACGGCGCCAGAAAGAGAGGGCGACCGCGGAAGACGTGGCGTGACCAGATTAACGAGATACTGGAAGATGGTCCCGTCAGAAGCCTCGACAACCGTCGAGCTTGCATGCGAAGATTTATGAATGTGGATGAGGCGAGAGTTGTATGTCAGGACAGAGGAGTATGACGCTCTATCCTCTCTGCCTACCCCCACGGGGAAACGGCGTGATGGTAAGTAAATACTCGTATCATCGTTGCTGAGGGTCTTGGCAGCAAATTAAACTTCTAATTTGATGCCCTGCCTGCTACACTAGTATTTCACTGAATTATAGCAGACAGTGCTCTTCCAGTAGGTACAGTGTAAGTGCAAGAATATTTATATAAAGCAGTTATTATATAATTGATCCTAGTGCTAATAAAAAAAATAAAATAATAATGATTAATCATTAACAAATTTTATAATAGTGTTAAGTCTATAGTATAGACATCAACAAATCACGAGATTTGTTGATGTCTATACTATCATAATCATAAGATCATAAGAAACTAGAAATATAAAACAAACTATTATTACGGAGACAGGAGCAAACAGTGCGTAATACCAAAATTATTCAACAATTATGAAATAAGGTGTATAAGTTAAACATGTATACAACTTCCGAAAATTTGATGAATGTGGTAGTCTATCATGAGTGGAATTGGTGAACGTTACATTGTGTAAAGTGATCACTTAAGCCAGCCGTAGATAGGTCGTAAGCCGTATGAACACGCAAAAAGACTTCCATACCATAGCTTCGTCGTTATGAGACGTCTATAATATATCTTGTTATTGAATTGTCTTTAAAGGCGGATTATTTCTGAGTCTAATAAAAATATTTAGATAAGCTTTCTAACTCTCTTAACTAGAGAAGTTATTTTTGGGATTTCCATTCCATGTTTTCATGTATTAGGACACCAAGATATTTTACTTTATGAGATTTTTATTATTTGTGCTCCAATGTTTGAGATTAAATACACAGAGTTCTTTAAGATTTCGCAATTTTTATTTACTGTCAATAATATTATTACATTGTAGAAAGAAAAAAACAGTATGTACGTAATGAAATAACAAATAGCATTAATTTAGACCGCATTTTGTACTGAAGCAACCTTCAATTTGCCAATTTATTTAATTGTGTGTTACCCTCAAAGAAGCTCAATCTTTTCAACATAAGGGGTGGCTGTCTGCAATAAACCCTATGAAAGTAAGACGACGAAATTACAGGCTTTGGACTAATCACAACCCACTGAAGACTACACCATAAAATAGACTGTCAAGCCCATAAATAAAAATGTCTAGATAAAATCACATCGAGTCTTAATTCTGGAGTTACTGTGACGTCAATTAGATTTAAAATTTAATAAGGGTGGTTATTTTTCGTGACATGTTTTCTTAGACCCTTGTAGAGTATCCTATACAGGCATTATTAATTGGCAATATATGGTAGTTACTTTGTAGTGCAATATGATTATTCTAATTTACACTAAATTAAACATTGTAATTTATTTATGTATTAATGCCCTACAAGGCTTTTACAAATAAATAGGTAAAATGTACGTTTATATAATAGATAGTTTAAAGAAAAAATAATGACATATAAAAATAATAATGACATAAAGTGGAAAGAAAATACTTAAAAAACAGACACAAATATATAAAGATAAATATAATATAAAGAAAAAGCAAGTAAATAACAAGCAGAAGCATAAGGAAAAACATAATATAATAGAAATTAAAAAACAAAAAAGTAATTATAGAGTGAAAAGCAATAACACAAGCTTATAAAGTCAAAATTTAATAAATTTTTTACATAACAATTAGTTTTCCACACAACCAACAATCAAAACAAATCAATTATTTGAGTATATACCATACACGTTGCGTTATATTTATCACTACTATAGTTTCGAGAGGAGCAGTCCCTCTCATCATCAGGAGTAATTAATAACTAATATAAATAAAGCATTTTGTCGACCTATTCGAGTCACGCAGCGGGTCACGTAGTGGGGAGGATGTTTTTGGTCATTAAAGGAAACATATTTAGGATCGGAGACGTGTTGTGAACTGTGTTTTCTCAAAATTTTAGTTTTTTAGGATTTTAACGGCTTTCAAACTGTTCGTTATCACATAACTGATACCAAAATCTTGCAACAAGAGGCTAAAACTCACTTCTTCAAGATGTCACATCTATAAGGCCGGTCGCACTTTGGATACGAATTATTACGTACGTATTCGTACGATTATTTTCGTACGTATTGAGCGCGCACATTGATTGCGTCTTGCGTTGATCACGATCAGTTACTTTTCGCGTTTCTCCAATAACGTCTGAGCCAAATGAATAATCTATACCTTCTGGAAAACTCTCTTCTTACTCGTGGGCTGCTACGGCGTCGTCGGCATCGTAGAACTAAATGGCTGAACGAAATATAATATACTAAAAGGGATGAATTTGGAAAATTCCATCATATTATGGCAGACTTAAATAATGACAAATGTCATGTCTATCTATCTAATAGATTCACTAATGCTGGGGAGAATCGAAATGCAACGAGAGCTCATAACATCGGAGAAATATTTAAAAGTTTTTTTGTTCGAAGTACATAATTATACCTCACCTTTATTAAAACAAATTATTTAACTTACAGGTATTTTTAGTTCTTTAGAGATTCTCCGCCATGATCTGCGCTGATGGTCACGCAGTTGAGTCGCCTTGGTCCCACAAACATTTGTGGTCATGTATCATATTGACAAAATTTTCAATATCCAGCGTACGAAATCGCAAAAATTTCCGAACAAATCCGGATCGTGTCGGATGTCGCACCTATACGTGCGTACACGCACTACTAAATCGTGTGCAGTGTGCGATGTTCAATACAAGCGCGTTTCACGCAAAACGACGCTATAAAAATTATCATAAACAAAAAACATCCCCTGAATAGTCATAAATTAAAACTACTTCTCTCGGTTCCTTATAAAGGATTAATTAAAAGTAATTGATGATTTGAAAAAGTATTTGATGACAATGATTTTTTTATATCATCATGCATGAAATTTATATGGCTATAAAATTTCGTGCCTGTTTTGTAAAGGTAATTGTAACGGGAATATTGAGAGGCGAGGAAAACAGTTAGTGAAATTCACATTGCTAAGGAAATCAATACCCGATTTAAAATTTCTTTTAATTTATAAATACGCAAAATTATTAATTTAATTACTTAAATTCGCAAAGAGATGAAAATTTTAACGATACATGAATGAAAATAATGATTCAGAATATTTTGAGTGAGTTAAAAGAGATTACTATACTGGATTTTATTACCAGGGGGACGTCATTAGGTATGGAAGTCTTTTTCTTTGGGTGTCAATAGGTCTTTAGTGATCAATTTACACAATGTAACGTTCACCAATTCCACCCATGATAGACTACCACGTCTATCAAATTTTTGGAAGTTGTGTATACGTTTAATATGGAAATCTTGTTCCATATGCACGTTGTATTTTTACCCCCGCCATCTATGGTTGAAAATTTTTGTTCTTCCCATAATCCAGTACCAGCGACATATCCGTGGGCGAAAGGACCAACCGAATGAGTCAATAAATGCAGGTTTTCAGGAGAGCCAAAACAAAATTTGGAAATTTCATTTATTTGCGAAATATCTTTTAAAATCTTTGTTATTTTTATCAGATTTTTGCACCAGTAGTTTTGATTTTTGCATAAGAAAGTTGAACCAAGTTGACTAATGTCGTTGTTTCTTGCCAAAAATTTCAAATAATCAAACACGTCATTTGTCCTTTTTTAAAAAATTTAAATATAGCAGCATTTTATTTTATTTTGTGACTCATCTAATTTTTCCTTGCTAGATATGTATCTAAAGAACAACTCTGCATGCTTAGCTCAAAACTCCATTTTATTAATTTATTCGGTTGTTTCTTTCGTCCACAGACAAGACGTGTACTATATTTTTGTAAAATTTAGCAATTTCGGAACAAATTTCGCTGCCACACGTTTCATGGCCTGGTGTACTTCATTTTATTTTTCACACAAAATAGAATACAAATTCTTTAATCTATTTAAAAATGCAATAAATAAAATAAATAAAATGCAAAACGACTGAAAATGTCAACATATGTTGGGAACATGTGTACCAACAAAAAAAAACTTTCATTAATCGAATGTACTTGTACGTATCTCGCAAAATTTGAAAAGACACATATTTTTTTTAACAAACCTCGTATACATACATATGTAATATATTGTCACGTGTCGTGCAGAAGGAATTAATGAAAACGCTGGGATTTAATACAGGAATTATTGATTACTGAATAATTAATTATTCAAACGTACAAGGTCATTTATCACTGTTAAATGTAACGCTATTCCTTAAATTAAACTGTTTCGCAAATTTATTACTCCTAAATAGACACTTTATATTCGCTTTAACAGTTCCTTCACTAGAATATTTTATCCAATTTCCGCACTTATTAATTTCGCTTCGGTTTATTTCGCCACGTAAGAACTTTCCAGAATCTCCGCTGTCGAATTACGGCTCGCATGGCCGTCCTGGCAATTCGCGACTCGCGGCCACCTTCGCTACAAACGCGCGCGCCCAAAACAGTTGACTCGTCCTTACTCCCGTGTGCCGTATTTATAATCGCTAATACCGAAATTGAAATTACGAGACATTTCCCGCATTTTTGAGAAGTTCCTCGCGGTTTCCAGACTTTTGAAAATGTTTCTCGACGTTTATCGAAAGCCGTAGATTACGCTAGGCAATTCCGGAATCATTTCAAACTGTCAAACTTGACACGAGTGCGTGATTCTTTTTAGCCTCGTTACACAATGTAAATACATAATTTAACTTCAAATTTAACAAGGGGTTCGCACCCCGTCACCCCTCTCCAGCCGACCCCTGATCCACACCCTGTCGCAATCTGTCTGCGATGGGCCAGAAAGCCGAACAGCCTTCCTGGATTGCCGTGAAGATGCGCCAATTATTCGGAGACCAGGTTCGTCCAAATTGCCGGCGTCTTTATCCGATTTGCACAAAGGCAACAACGACGCCGCGCACCATAAAATGCGCCGCTCGAGGTGGCGCCGTGTCCTCTCAGGGGTTGTTTCATGGCGATTTTACTTCTCGGAATTGATGTTTTTGCACCCTTTGTCCTCTCGTCACTGCGACCCATAAACCTCCGCAGTTGATGGCTTGGAAACTGAATACCAGACAAACAAATACACCCCCTCGTTATAAACAGTTTTATTTTATTTGGCTGGGGTTTGTCTAGGGCTTCATTACGCCTAAGGGATGATTTTCGATTTCCGGCTGGAGTAATGAGCATCTGAAATCACGGGGTGTCTTCGCGGTGCTAATGGTTTATCACGACAATCTTTGGATTTACCGTCTATTTTATTTATGACGATACACTGACAGAAACTGGGTACTTATTATACTAATATTAAATTATCTTAATCAAGGTACATTATAGAAGCCTCGTAGAGACGAAGCTATTTATATGAAAGACGTGTATGCAGGTAAGGTACGATGGCCCAGGGCTTACAGCCTATATGAGATGGCTTAACTACTACACAATGCAACGTTCACCAATTCCGTCGAAAGAACATCCACACATCGAATTTTTTAAAGTTATATACAGGGTGCAACAGAGTCCACAATACTTTACTGTCTCGATTATGAGTCGAACATGTTCAAGCAACCATGACCATGATCAATAGTTAAGGACTTTTATCATATTTGGAGATCGATCATCATGGATCATCACCATGATCAATTGTTATGGAGTTATGCAATTTCAAAGCATGCATTTTTTTTTCAATATATCTGGCTTAATTTTAACAAAACATTGAAGTATCATTACAGTAACTTATATCGATTGCAAAAAATTCATTAGTTTCAATAAAAGTTAAATAAAATAATAAAGGCCCTGAAAACATTCCTATTGGAATTGGAAGATTTTTATCATTTTATTTGACTAGTATTAAAGGGAATGAATTTTTCATATTAGATATAAGTGACTGTAATTATAGTCCAATGTTTTGCAAAAAAAGTCAGGAATATTGAAAAAAAATGCAAACTTTGATGTCGCATATCTCCTTAAGTATTAATATTATAATAGTCAAGGTTGCTTGAATATTTTTGATTCATAATCAAGGCTGGAATCTACCTGTTAACTATTGTGGAGTAGCTCTGTTGCACCCTGTATATGTCCCAAATAGGAATCCTCCGTTTATTTCAAGGGGCTATGCTAGGGACATCTGTAGTCTCTTTTTTGATACAGTATACATGGATTTAGTAGCTGGTAACGTTACTTCTATATATACTTTTTTTAAATTTAAAAAATAGGAAAAAATAATAAGAAAATAGAAAGGAACTTTACCCGTACATTAATTTCTAGGTCCCATCTATTTTGTGTTGGGATAAAAATCACAAATTTTAACAATCTTGTCACTAAAAAAACGTCGCTACAAATAGAGTCCTAATTACTTTAGCGTAACGCAAAAAAAATACGCATGGATTTATTGCGACCTGACCGAAAATTTAACCCGAAACCTTCGTTTTAAGAAGCCATTTTCATGCCCACTGGACTACGCTATTTACTTTATTTACTCAATGCTATTTATAATTAGACACGCCCTTATTTGGGATTTTAAATAATTTCAAACATGAAGTGTTCATATATAATAGCTATCTAAGTACATAAGTAGGAAATTACAAAAAAAAGAATATCAACAACTTAAATGCGATAAGTAATAAGTACTCTAAGGAGATGGCAAAAGTGACTACACACAGAATCCCTCATAATATGTCGATGAAAGCAATAGATCGAACTCTCTAGCATCTTCTATAACACTTTCGTATTATCTATGACTTTCGGGGAACGTCTACAAACGTCTGAAAACGACGAGAACATTATAGTAAACACTAAAATGATCTAAGAGGTTCGAAAAACCAGCGTTTTGCATATGCGAACGTGGCTGACAGCAGCGCGTATGGAGTTTGTTTTGACATTTTGGTCGTTGCGAAGTAAGCGCGGGATGACGGCCGGTGTACCCAGTCGTGGAGTTGCGACAGATATCGAGAGATGTATAGAGAGTTAGGACTACTATATGCGAAGAGGATGGAGTGTTAAATAAGTCTCCCCAGTGATAATAAAGTGTTCATAGACGCGTGATAAATTGCAAAATAGTGTATCAATTTAGTTCGTATTAAGTGACTTTGTCAATTAAATAAAGTATTTAATCACTAATTAATTTCTAGTGTTTTAATTTGCCCCCTAAAGCCACGACCCGTGACAGTACGCAAGAAATAAAATGAAAGAATATTAGCAAGATAAATACAATAATTATAAATAATAGATTAGTATGTAGGCAAACTATAAAATAGAAGCTAAATTTGTCTTTTGTATGTGTACAGTGTTCGAGCTGTAAATATATCAACAGAGCTATATTGATTGCCTAGGCGGTGCAATCTATGAAAAGGGCATCATCTCTTCTCCGTACGACAGCCTCAACCGCAGCCCTGCCTTGGTCATTGTTTATATTTATTAAAAATAAAAAAAATGAGAAAATATTAACACGCTAAATATAATAAATATAAATAATAGATCAAGTATGTAAGCAAACTATAAAATAGAAGCTAAGTAGATTTGTCTTTTGCATGTGTACAGTGTTCGAGCTGTAAATATAACAGAGCTATATTGATTGCCTAGGCGGTGCAATCTATGAAAAGGGCATCTATGACAGCCTCTACCGCAGCCCTGCCTCGGCCATTGTTTATGTTTGTTTGTGGAACGTTTTACATTATTTTTAAACTGCACGTGTATTGACTACACCCTGTGTCGGACGTCGCGACGCTGTTTACCATCCATTAGCGCGCCTTATTTCCGACGCCCCTCCCCGAGCGTCAATATTACCCCCCCCCCTCCCAGTGCACACACCCCCACCCCCCCCTACAAATATTTGAAGAGGTCGGGGCAATCGCAGGACCGAAATGATTAACTTTATATGTAAATTTAAAAATAATATTAATGTGCGTGATACAAATCTTGTATATTTATGGATAGATGTATCTATTCTACAGAAATATTAAGGCTGGACATTCAATTTGCAAGTTTGAAATTGGAGATATTCCGTGTTTTTATCGTGTGCTTTCAAGGCGAGGCTAATAACTGAATTAAGTGCAATAAATAAGTGAAATTTTATGCTATGCTATCTTGTTCTATAACAAGACGTTGTTTAGATAATTGTAGGTCTTCTCTAATTAATTATAACCAGCTGTAACCCGTCAAAAATGACGGTATTTTTACGTGTCGGTTCCTAAGGAATAAGTATTTATTTATTTAAAAAAAAAAGAAAAAGATTTTTTTTACTTTAAAGAAGTTACGGACGTTATACGAAGTTACGACGGACAGACCGACAGACAGACGGACGGATAGACAACGAAATTATTATAATTGGGATTAACCATCGAGAAACTTTTTGCAAATTCAACGATTTGTAACATAATAATTTATAAATCGTTTTCTTAATTATTTCAATATAGTTTGATCTATATAACTGGCTGAAACCTGTCAAAAATGACGGAACATTGGCTCGCGTCTTTACTAAGCCCTAGTATATATTTGTAACATGTTTTTGGCGCTCCACGGAGAGGCGGCCTTAGCAACATGCGTTGAGCGGCCGGTTCGGGTTTGCTGGCCCGGGGTTTAAGCCCCATATCCGGTCGTTTAATTTCGTTTGTTTAGTCGTGAATTCGAACCTTACACTAAGTTACGGAGATGTCTCCGTAACAGCGAGACGGACGGACAGACAACGAAATTATTATGTTTGATGTTGATTTGACACTCAAAAGAAAACATTCTGGATACATTCAATATTTTGTAACTAAGGGTGATTTCTAACACACTGTAACAGTTTTTATAACCTTTCAGTTAATGCTTATTAGAACACTAATGGTGTAAAAATATTTTTCCTATAAATACCATGGCCATTACCATAATTTACAGGTGTCTTATTTCATTTTAAAGTAGTATTCTTCTTATGGTGCCATCTCCTATCGGAGGTCGGCGATGGAGAACAACTCAGTCGAGTTACTCTTATACCACTCTCTCAAGTTACGCAGCCGTGAGATGCGGCGACTTCCAACGCTTATTTAAAAAAAAATTATTAAATTCCAAAAGAAAATACACAAAATATAATATATATTACATAAGTTATGAGTATATTAAATCTTATAAAGGTATCTACATATACCTGTACGTAGGCTCGGGAGATGAGAAGTTAGACATATGTATGATTTACACACGACTAAAACTCAATTAAAACTATATAAATTAGTAACTAATTAATATTAATACCTAGCTTTCAAAATAGTGACTCGAATGATAGTTGTATGATGATTACAATATGCATTTATAAGGATATGAGATGTTCTTGTGTTTCGATTTTCCATTTTTTAATTTTGTTTTTAGTTGACTTGTGTTTACTTCGGTTACAATTTTTAGTTCGGTGGGTAATAGATTGAAGTCTTTAGTAGCTGTGTATAAGGGACTTTAACAGTACATTGTTTAAGTAATTTTGGGCCCTTGTATTCATTTATGTCTGGATCTACCATCATAGTTATTAAATTTTTGAGTACATTCATTGAAATATTAGGTCCTTACATATGAAATTGGCGTTTTGCCGTACTGGCAAATTTGATCTCAAATATCTTCTCTTTGGTTAGGAATTCCAAATCCAAATTTATACAGCTATTTACTCATGTATTTGTGTTTTGAAAATTATAATTCATTTGTTTTTTCCTCAATTGTTTTTTTCTTTGCGTCACTCAGTTTACAAAATGAAAAACTTGAAATATCGCGTTATTTACGAGTACGAGTTCCACCGTGGCACTAGTGCTGCAGAAACGGCTCGAAGGATTAATGATGTGTATGGCGACGGTGCCGCAAAAGAAAACATAGTGCGTTTTTGGTTCCAAAGTTTTCATTCTAGAAATTTCGACCTGCAGAACAAGCCCCGTGGACGGCCGGAGACCAAAGTTGATAATGAAGAATTGAAGGCTATTGTGGAAGCGGATCCAACGCAAACCACATCCGAGTTAGCTGCAGGCTGCGGTGTTAGTGATAAAACTGTTTTAATCCACTTGAAGCAAATTGGTAAGGTGAAAAAGCTTGAAAGGAATTGAGTGAAGCAAATCAACAAACGCGCGTTGACTGCTGCTTTGCATTACTCAACCGGCACAATAATGAAGGGATTTTAAATCGAATCATTACCTGTGATGAAAAGTGGATCCTGTACGATAATCGGAAGCGCTCATCGCAATGGCTGAACCCTGCCGAACCAGCCAAACCATGCCCCAAGCGAAAATTGACTCCAAAAAAGTTACTTGTGAGCGTTTGGTGGACTAGTGCTGGTGTCGTTCACTACAGCTTTCTTAAATCTGGCCAGACGATTACGGCAGATGTCTATTGTCAGCAACTGCAAACCATGATGGAAAAGCTAGCTGCTAAACAACCGAGGCTGGTTAATCGCTCTAGGCCACTGCTGCTTCATGATAACGCTAGACCACACACTGCACAACAGACGGCTACCAAATTAGAGGAGCTTCAATTGGAATGTCTAAGACATCCACCGTACTCTCCGGACCTTGCCCCAACAGATTACCTTTTTTTTCGAAATTTGGATAACTTCTTGCAAAGGAAAAAATTCAACTCCGATGGCAGTTCAAACTGCCTTCAAAGATTTTATTGATTCCCGTCCGAATGGTTTTTTTAGTAAAGGGATCGATGAACTACCTATGAGATGGCAAAAGTGCATAGATAGCAATGGTACATACTTTGATTAAATAAATATATTATAATAAAAAAAAATCGGCTTTATGTTCCTCCCATACTAAACGCCAATTTCATATGTAAGGACCTAATATTAAACCAACATTGCATGTCCATGATGTAATGAAAAAAAAACATTTATAAAAATTCTAAACATTAACTGCTTCATAAAAACAATCAGCCCAACGTTCTTATATAATTTGTAACCGTACATAACATAATATTTTGATGATTTAAAAGTTGAGGTACGCCTTAAAAGTGTTATTTTGTGGAGTTAAGGTTGTTATTACGGTCGTTAGACATATTTAACTGTAATTTCGGATATTTTATAGGCACCGTATGTATTACCGACAAGCGAATCTCGACGTTTCGTTGGATAAGTATCCAACGAAACGTCGAGATTCGCTTGTCGGTAATACATACGGTGCGTATAAAATATCCGAAATTACAGTTAAATGTGTTATTTTGTACTGAAAATTACGCTTTTAAAGCGTACCTTAAACATTAAATCATATAAGTATTGACTCTAAATTCGGGCCTAAATTTAAAAAGTATAATTTTAATATTTATGTATGTATTAACCACGTACACTTTTGGAATGTAAAGAAGAAGAATAATTGTATCATAACTTAACTGTTTAATCCACCCTAACCTAACATTACCCATTTTAACCCACCTCAACTCAACTTCATCCATGTTGGTTGAATTCACCCTAACCCAAAAGTTAGGTTAGGGTGGATTCAACATAAAACCAATAAAAGTATGCAAAATATTGTTATCATAAAAGGCCAAACTTTGCAAAATTAGACATAACTTATCATGATGTAGTATTTTAAAATTGTATATCGACAGTCCCTTTATAAACTAAGGCCCGGTTGTTCCAAGTTGAATTAAAATAAAAGTTCGTTTATAGCATACATTTTTGGTGGAAAACGCAAAAGTCTTGCAACGCAACAACACTGCGCAACAACCCATTGAAGGGTCCATCGTCAGGGCTGATGACGGACCCTGCAATGGGATCCGAAACGTCGGCCAGAGAGGTCACATATACACGGCAGAATATCCCATAAAACTATACAAGGAAGATTCTGAACGGCCGTGAAAACCTAAGAACAATTTAAATTTTTTTATGATTGTGTGGTTTTTATTTGCCTGCAAGTATATTAATTTACTGACGATAATTTTGTGAAATTTTCGCAATTGAGGTACTATCCGGTTTCCGGCCGGATAGTAAAAATAGGCCGGATAGTAAAAATAGGCCGGATAGTAAAAATAGGCCGGATACCGGATAGTTACCGGATATCAGTTTCATCACTAATAATTATGCATTTTCATAATGTTTTTGGAACATGAAAAAATATTTATATTTTTTACGCAACCTTTTCGCACAACTTTTGGAATTCTTTTATGAATTTCGGAAATTTCTTTTTATAAGTGGATCTCTAAATTAACAGGGTTGAGAGCACAATTTGATTATTTTTTCTTTTGGTCCCTTGAATTCTGAATTCACGAGGTTTACTATAAGCTATTACTCAATACTGGCCAAACTTTGTTGATCTTCATTCATCCGCCGGCTCTGATGTCCTCTCAGTTTCCTCTGCCTCAGACGATGGACCATGAAAAATAGCATGGACAGAAAGAGTATGACAACGACAGCGGTTGCGATGAGACGGAGACCAAAATCCTGAGAGCCGTCCAAGACGGAATCGGGGTGCTTGGAGAGGACATCGTCCAGGCAAATAAACTCGCAGCATGTGTTGCCAAGCCTAAAGGATTTGCAGTCCTGCTAAAAGAATAAGTAAAATATTGTGACCAGTAAAGTGACTTAAATGTATTGTTAGAAGCTGAGTTTACCAGAGGATTAGGCATAGTTGCTTTATGGTGTCATGTTGTAGACAGTTGATCAGTTTGCAATTTAAAAAACATTTCCGTGAATCAGACTATACATCTTGTTGTTTTATGGTGATTGTAACTCTTTATAATTTGTTTTTTAGAACTATAGAATATTCCACTTGTTTGTGGAACACTTTATTTATGCCATTTCTATCGCACTGATTAGCTACTAGAATATTCCGCATGCAGGTAGGTATTCTTTAATCGCTGGTTTTCAATGTTCACTCGGATTTGTGGTTTTGTTCAGTTAATGTTACTGTGGTTTTTACTGGTTGTCAAAAATAAAACTGTTTTCGAGCAATGCTGCCACCACTTATGTAGGGAATGCTACATTTTGAATATTCTGATGTAACCTCGTGTATTCTATTGACTTCTAGTTGTTTCCAAATTATTCTAGACTTATGTGCGGCCGCATAGTTGCTTGGTTATATGTAGTTCTTCTCGATTTATGATCTTATTACACTATTTATATATTGATAGAATATTGGCATATACATCTCAAAACCCTATTTACTTTCTAACCAGAACTAACATCACTTGACAAATTGTCACCGTAAACATCAGTTAAATAGGTCAGATTCACTCAATAAGTTAAAGAAAATTAAAGAAACCTGAAAACAAATTAATTTTATGATGCTTTTTTCTTATATCAACATGTAGGTTTTTGCGACACAAAAATGTCTGAAATATTTTGCAATGGAAACGTTCCTACATGCAATTTATGAGATAATAGGTCTCAACCATCGATCACTTGAAAATAATTTTTAATTTATAGCTAATCGATAGACCATATACAATAAATATATTAACGTTTCGTTATAGTTAAATAATTTGCAAAATTCAAAGAAAGAAACCAAACCTGTGGTGGTGAACACAAGACTGCCTTACACCATCTTGGCTGACCAATTTCACATATACACAAAGTACATGTATCTGGTCCAGGAATGTAATGCAGACCCGGTGATATAATCCTTCCGTGAATGTCCAGGCATTCTCCGTCACTTAAAACTGAAACTAAAATTGAAAAATAAAATAAATTCTTTGAAGGAGAATGAAAATGAAAAACAAAATAAATACTTTGAAGGAGAATGATAATGTATCAGAAATCTCACTCACCATGAAAATTTATAAAAAATATTCCAAGAATAACCAACTTTGCGAGCATGGTTTTGTTGAAAACACTTATTTCTGTATTTACATAAACAGATTCAATTAATCCATTAAATACAATAAAGACTAGAGATGGGTCGTTCATGAACGAACTGTTCTTTTTGAACAGTTCACTTTACTGAACGACTGAATTGTAAAGTTCATTAGTTCACTATGGTTCATCAAAGTGAACCATAGTGAACTACCGTTCAGTAGTTCAGTTGCCATAAATTTAAAAAAAAATAACCATGTGAATTTCTTCTAGCGAAGGGAAAA
Source organism: Agrypnia vestita (assembly GCA_016648135.1). NCBI lineage: Eukaryota > Metazoa > Arthropoda > Insecta > Trichoptera > Phryganeidae > Agrypnia > Agrypnia vestita. The sequence goes on from JADDOH010002959.1 coordinate 25,822, forward strand.
CTACATTTCAAAATGAAGACTACAACACACACACGTTCACCAGTTTGAAGACTACAAAGTGTATACCACAATTGCAGTAAAAATACACGAAGTGAAGTAATTGTAGTACTACGAAATTGTGGTACTAATGAAGTGAAGTAATGAAGTAACTGTAGTATTAATGAAGTGAAGTAATGAAATGAAGTAATTGTAGTACTACGAAATTGTAGTACTAATGAAGTGAAGTAATGAAGTAATTATACAGTAGCCGGCAAACATCTTGAAATTTTACAACGTAGTGGGGGGAAGTTTGCGCATGTACCATTCCACCAACGAGACCCAAATTTTCTCTTCTGCGCATTCCCCCACTATGCCAAAAAATTTCAAGAAGTTTGCTGGCAACTGTAGTTGGAGGGCGTCCCATGGGGCGTCCCCATATGGTCCCCATAGATAAGATAATATAATAGGCGTCCCTATCGCGTAACAGAAATTGTCAGGGTGTAAATTTATCACACAATACATAATGTACAGATTGTCCGGTGACCGGTGTCGTATTAAATACAGAAATTTGGTCGGGCAGCACTAAAGAAACCATGCAATAATGGCGGCCATTCTGTCAAATTGTCATACGGTAATATCGGTCCATTATTCGCTTTTTCAGCTTCGCAAAACTTTAATACTTCCTTGGCAATTGTTCTTGCACCATCCCGGACTGTTTAGGATGTTTTGGACATAACAAATCAGTGTAAATTGGTAATCAAGATGTTATAGTTACGTTGGGCAAGCAATAGCAACTTGGACTGTGACATGGACACATGATATGTCTGTCATAATTTTATTGGTGTTTTGTTTTCCGTAGTTTACAATAATCTCAACTAAATTTTAAAATAGCCGATTTATTTGAATTTTTATATATTAAAATTGATGATAAAATAAGATAATCTCCGTTAAAAAGACGAGCGTGTTATCTATGTAAATGACCAAATATTAGGTCCTTACATATGAAATTGACGTTTAGTATGGGAGGAACATAAAGCCGATTTTTTTTATTATAATATATTTATTTAATCAAAGTATGTACCATTGCTATCTATGCACTTTTGCCATCTCATAGGTAGTTCATCGATCCCTTTACTATAAAAACCATTCGGACGGGAATCAATAAAATCTTTGAAGGCGGTTTTGACTGCCCCATCGGAGTTGAATTTTTTCCTTTGCAAGAAGTTATCCAAATTTCGAAAAAAATGGTAATCTGTTGGGGCAAGGTCCGAAGAGTACGGTGGATGTCTTAGACATTCCAATTGAAGCTCCTCTAATTTGGTAGCCGTCTGTTGTGCAGTGTGTGGTCTAGCGTTATCATGAAGCAGCAGTGGCCTAGAGCGATTAACCAGCCTCGGTTGTTTAGCAGCTAGCTTTTCCATCATGGTTTGCAGTTGCTGACAATAGACATCTGCCGTAATCGTCTGGCCAGATTTAAGAAAGCTGTAGTGAACGACACCAGCACTAGTCCACCAAACGCTCACAAGTAACTTTTTTGGAGTCAATTTTCGCTTGGGGCATGGTTTGGCTGGTTCGGCAGGGTTCAGCCATTGCGATGAGCGCTTCCGATTATCGTACAGGATCCACTTTTCATCACAGGTAATGATTCGATTTAAAATCCCTTCATTATTGTGCCGGTTGAGTAATGCAACGCAGCAGTCAACGCGCGTTTGTTGATTTGCTTCACTCAATTCGTGAGGTACCCACCTTTCAAACTTTTTCACCTTACCAATTTGCTTCAAGTGGATTAAAACAGTTTTATCACTAACACCGCAGCCTGCAGCTAACTCGGATGTGGTTTGCGATGGATCCGCTTCCACAATAGCCTTCAATTCTTCATTATCAACTTTGGTCTCCGGCCGTCCACGGGGCTTGTTCTGCAGGTCGAAATTTCCAGAACGAAAACGTTGGAACCAAAAACGCACTGTGTTTTCTTTTGCGGCACCGTCGCCATACACATCATTAATCCTTCGAGCCGTTTCTGCAGCCTGGTGCTACGGTGGAACTCGTACTCGTAAATAACGCGATATTTCAAGTTTTTCATTTTGTAAACTGAGTGACGCAAAGAAAAAAACAATTGAGAAAAAAACAAATGAATTATAATTTTCAAAACACAAATACATGAGTAAATAGCTGTATAAATTTGGATTTGGAATTCCTAACCAAAGAGAAGATATTTGAGATCAAATTTGCCAGTACGGCAAAACGTGAATTTCATATGTAAGGACCTAATAGTATTCTATAATCACTAGAAGTACCAAAATCCCTAGTTAATTGTAAAAAGTTTAATCGGTAATTAATTAATAAGATTTGTTCTAAGCTATAACTAGAGAAATATTTAGATTTATATTATTAACCCTGGAATCCTACTTGGGGTGCTGGAGCACCCCACAGCGTTTTCAGTTTGTTATTTTGTCGTTTGTTTTGGAGGTATAAGTTTATACGTCCGCGTATTTTACTTTGAAGCCAAGTACTCTGGATTGGGCAGTACCTTGGCGACTGCCGAGTTTTGTAGACGTGTGTGCATGTGTTGCGGGGTGCTCAGGCACCCCGGTGTAGGAAAGTCGTAAGTATTTGAGTAATAGAAATTAAATTATTCTACAAGTTCTTGAATTTTATTTACGTGATATTTAATTATATTGATTATACTATTATTACTAATTATTTCGATAACCTTAAATTTAAAATTATAGAGATAAATTTCAGTTTTAGTGATATGTAGGTACTTCTTTTAGGCATCCTACTTTATGTAATGGGAAACAAAGACCCAGCGAATAATATCCATGGATAACTGGTTCACCAGCATTATTTTAGTGAAGAATAAACTTGCAAAAGACTTGACGATGTGGTAGGTACAACACGCAAAAATAAAAGTGAAATACTGGTATTATTTTTAGAGCTACAAAACCGAGAAAAAACTGCTATGTTTGCGTATGATGGATGTAACTTTCTTATCCGCCAAAATCAGTCAAGAAGAAGGTCATCATTATGTTGTCAACTCTTCGTGATTCTCCTGACAAAATTAATGAAGTAGAGCTCCAGAAAATACTTGATTATTATAATAAAACCAAAAGTGGCGTCGACGTTTTCGATACAATGGCTAAAAAATACTCCGTCCAAAGAAAATCGCGATGGTGGCCGATGTGCATTTTTTATGGACTTTTGAATGGTATTAGCATTATCTCTTGGGTTCTCTACAAATGTTCAAAGGCAACAAATAAATCAGAAATAAAAATCAGAAGAACTTTAAAAAAATTGGAACTCGTGAGTAATTATTTGGAAGAACGCCTGCAAAAGCCAAGTTTGAAGATGGATATAAAAGAAATTATTTGTATTATCCTTAAAAAAACCTATGCCAAATGAAATCTTGATTCCTCAGCATCACACCTAGGAGCATTGTGGATTCTGTCCCAGGTGTAAGGACCGGAAGAGCAAAACTCAGTGTACGAAGTGCAAAACTCCGATATGTTTGGAACATCGAACAAAAATATGCCCAATGTTCTGCAACTTGTAAATAATGAGTAGACTTATTTTGATTTTTGATCTTAAGTATATAGTCCTACGTCTAATGAAGAAATATATTTTTAAAACTGTTTCATTAAAAAAATAACAACTCCCAAAGTCTGGGGTGCTCGGGCACCCCTTGTAGGAAAATCGGTGGGCAAAACAGTGTAGGATTCTAGGGTTAAAATAAAGACAAAATGATATATTAATAACGCTCAAAGTATTGAGATGTAAAAATTTACAGTTATCATTATCGATCATTTTATTGAGTTTCATGAAAATAATTAAAACTCATACTGACAGAAATGTAAACTCAGATATTTAATCTAAATATAATAATTTCGTTGTCTGTCTATATAATTATATAATTAGAGTGTGACACGCAATCAGCGCACTGCTCGTATGGCGCAATTACGCAAGGATTGTTATTAATTGTTAGCCGTACACCCGTGAAAAATCACGGAACATAATTAAGTATTGTTTATTTACTATATGTACATTATAATAAAAAGCCTGTTAAACATCAAAATGGTTCACGTCTTAGATAAGTAGAGTAGATAAAAATTAGAGATGTTCCGACTATGACTTTGGCCGACGAGGCGACTAGCCGATTAGTCGGTTGTAAAGAAAAGAGGCCTAGTAGTCGGCCGACTAGTCAGCCAAGTCGATCACGGTTTCGGAGGTATTCGGCAATTTCCGTGACGCTTCGCTTACAGCTGATTCGCACGATTTGATTAGGTTATGTACGATTATAAATCATATAAGTACGTTAGGCAGATTGTTTTTATGAAGCAGTTAATGTTTAGAATTTTTATAAATGTTTTTTTTTCATTACATCATGGACATGCAATTTTGGTTTAATATTACTTTGTCTGATAATAAAAAAATCCTACTCTTTTATTTTTAAATGAGGAAATATTTATAAATGTTAAAGATAAGGAGATATTATGTTATTTTGCTTGTTAATTAAGAAACAAATTTTGTTTGATAAATTTAAATATCGTAGATATTTTTTTATTAAAAAGTAAGTAATTTTAGAGACTAATTTGTTGATTACCAAAGGAAAGGTTGCTTCTCATTTATTTCAAAATGTTTAAGACTGATTCTAAAATAAAAATAGGTATTAATTAACAGTCAAGGTTTTTATTTATTGTAATTCCTCCTACATACATTCTATTAAGAAATACATACAAACTAAGAAGCCGAATAGTCGCTGACTATAAAAATGGCCGAATAGCCGGCTTTACCGACTAGTCCGAACATCTGTGTCTATTGCTTCTTTCACATTAATATTTATCTGCACACGCTAGCTAAATTTATTATCCTGAAAGCAGATATTTCTGGTAGATTTTCAAATTAAAAGAGGAATATACTTTGCAGGTTTGAAATGAAGATTTGAAAGTTTCTAACAAATTTTACGTTTTTAATTAGATAACAATCTTTTTACTGAAGATATGGGGTCTGGAGCTAAAAAAGCAATGAAGAAATAAAAAAATATATATTATTCATTACTTTAAAATAATATTCCACAAAAGAGTCGATAACAATAAAATACGACTGCAGACTTTGTACGTTTGAATAGTTTATGTAGCTGTTTTCGGTTATAGTTTTTAGAACATTTATATTGGATCGCAGAAGTTTACATTATCTTTTATTTATCCATACGTGCTGCGCTTTACATACGCGTGAGGCGCAGATTATACGACGCAATGTGCGAAGCGACCTTATCAATTAAATGTCTAGGAAAATAGCGGGAGTTTCAAACACGATACGACAATTATATTTACACGTTTATTCACATTCACAAGTATTCAATTGATCATTCCTAGTCTAAACACAAGCAGTTTTGACCCCCCTCCACATAAATTTGTCGTGTCTTTCGGCATTTCAATCCAAAAAACACATGTTCACTATTGGAGACTCTCGTGACCACGGCTGTAAGGACCGCGAATGGCTTCGCATACCAAGCCACGCTGGTCGCAGCAACCCGCGGGGAGCGCACGTGGTCCAGGTCGCGAAAGCACGTGGCGTCCCTCGGTTGCTGCCAAGCTGCAGGAAGGCGTCAGGTCTTCCTTGTGAGCCCGCGGTGGTGAAGCAGCCATCGCCTGGGTGGTCCGAAGCGCTGCAGGCCACTCTCTCCTCAAAACTTTCTCATGGCGCCGGCCCACGATCTCAAAAAAAAATGGCGGCGGCTGGAGCGCCTGCCGCCAAGCAGGCCTGCGCAGGAGCCCGGGAAGCGAAGGCTGCTCCGTTGACCGCGGTTGGAACTGGACAAGGATTGGGGCCTGGGCACACAGCTTCAACCCCCTGTGTACGCGGGGTAGAGGGGTAACCTTCCCGCACTACCGCTAGGTTCATCTTGCGGCGTTGGGCGGCGGCTGGCGTTGCTGCGCGAAGTTTTATGATTAACTTAACATATTTAAAATAAAGCTTATTTTCTTATTTAAAAAAGGACGCGATGCGAAACGTCACATGTAGGTCGCGGGTCGCGGTCGCATCAGGTTATTTCGGTTATTATAATCATTTAAATAGAGTTTATGGCTTAAGCCATAGACGTACTAATAGTTTAAGCATAGATCGTCACAGAATAGAGTAGATGATTTAAGTCAGTATGTGGTCAGTATCACGTCAGTACCTATCTACCTGTCCCATTTTAAGATATACGTCTATGGTTTTCATGACAATACCTATATCACAACATATCACAATATATAATTTATTACGATTGTCGGTATTGTTTTTAATCTTGTTTTCGCGTACTGTAATGTACACAAAAAATATAGCATTCCGGAATATAAAATAGTATATCTTTGAACATGCATGGTTTATGAACTTATTATACTCGGAATATACTCGCAGTTGTAAAAATGTCAAACATTTTTAATAGATTTGGCAAGAGCCTCAGTGGGGAAGTGCAATCGTTCAGTAATGTAAAAAATTCTGACTATTTTACTTCCGAATTTGAAATCAACGATGCTCCAGTAGGAGCACGGAATCTGCTCACTAAGGTAAATTTTTAACAAATTATTTAAGTATTTTTCCCCTTATTTTAATGTTGCAGATGAGTGCTTTATACACGATAATGAGATTAACTGGTTGCATATTGGAAAGATTCGAACCAGCGGTTTTCTAGACTAAAGAAGTGCCTTACAAATTCGAAATATATGTTGGTCCCGAGAAATTATTTATACTTGTTTTGATGAACTAATTAATATTTTGGAGGACTTCTATTTTGATCGACATAACAGAAAAGATATCTTTTGAAAGAATGTTTTGGAATCCATCAATAAAAATCAAAGAATTTTGTTCATCAAACCATCATGTTGATGGTTTTCTAAATAGAATACATAGAGGCTTCTAGAACCCGAAAAATGAAGATTCTAAAGCAACGGTTGTCTATTAAGGCTAGTTCCAGAAACATTCATATTCATGTAGAGAAATAGTATTATTATAATCACATATGTTGACAGTCCCTACATGTATACTAGTGAATTTGGAAAAATTCAATTATCATGTAATTATCTTAAACTATCCAATTTACTCTTTATTTTGAAATAATGTTAAAAAAAATGTGAATTTTACTATATATGTAGTTGCTTTTTTATACAAAAAATAACTTTTGTTGTGATATTTAATGAGTAATTAAAATAAATCTTACAGGGCTTCGTTCAAGATGAAATCAACCACTATTCGGGCGCAGCAATCACAACGCGCGGGCGTTTTATTTCCAAAAATGACCATCAAAAAAATCCAGTGGATAGACCTCTGTACCTATTTATTCAAGGCCCAACGAAGCAGAGCATAGAGCGTAAGTACATTGATATTTTCAATTGAATTTTGTGTGATCTATCGTCAAAGTCTTCCGACTAGTGTTCCAGGTTGTGTCTCAGGCACCAATTGTTGCCTTCATATATTGGACCATATTTTCTGCATATTGGCCAATATTTTCTCTCCGAGACACGCTTGCACTTGTCTGCCTTGGTCGGAGCCAAACATTCTAAGTCTGCATGATTGCCATTACACATAACAGTATGTTTTTACAATTTTTCGTATTGTTGGTTCAGCGTCACCAACTAGAAATTACGTTGTAGCACTGATGAAAAGTACATCATGTGTGAGAAGTGGATATTTTTTTTATTTTTAGCAAATCGCATTTAATAATCTACACATAGAATAATAAGTAACAATTTTATTTTTGTTATGTCATATCCTACCATTAACTGGTTCATTGCTAACAAAATGCTCCAAATGACCTATATAATTGATGAATCACTTAGAACTAACGAATAGTGACAAATCGCCATGTGCTGAATCTAGAAACGACTCAAAACCACAGTGCTCCATGTGTTATAATGTTCAGTTAAAACGGACAAAAACGTGCCAAAGCAATTAGCGTGGTGAGCGCATGCTGATCACATTACATTAAACGAGTTTCGCGCGATGTCATCAACGAATCCGTTAAACTTTTTTTTAAAAAAAGATTTAGTATTTATTCAAAAGGTTTTTAAAATTCAATTGCACAATGATAGTGACTACTTTTTTACTAGGCCAGTGCTCACGTACGCAGCTGAGTCGTGGGTACGAACTAAGAAGAATGAGTGAGCACTAGACATTTTTGAAAGGAAAATTTTGAGGCATATCTTCGGACCTGTTTTTGAAAATGGACTTTGATGCAGACGTTACAACACTGAGCTCTACACTCTGTTTAAATAGATAAACGTCACAAAATTTATAAAAATGGGAAGACTTCGGTGGCTAGGTCATGTGGAGAGACTGACCGAGTATCAAGCACTAAAGTCCCTGCTGAACTCAAGGTCCATAGGCCGAAGGAGCTTAGGAAGGTCAAAATTAGGATGGAGCGACAACGTCCTCAAAGACATTTCTGCCTTGGAGCTTCGGAACTGGAGAGAGCTGGCACTAAACCGAGACGAGTGGAGGAAGACTTGAGGAGGCCAAGACCCACTAGGGGTTGTAGAGCCAAGAGTGATGATGTTGATGATGAGTGACTACTTTTTACTCTCATCTTGAAAATCTAAATTTTATAGCAAACTAGCATTTATGCTTGGTGTTGCCCATGCTAAAATTATGTCTAGGTAGGGTCAAAACAGGTACCTGAATAATAATAATTTAATTTGACACAGACCGGTTAGATGCTTAGGTAGGTACTTTTAAATCAATTTTATTAATAATTTGTTTGAATAAATTCAAATTTTTGGATTCCAAATATGCGTTTATTACATTTTTAAATGAATAAATGTAACTGTTCAAGTTAATGTATGACAACCTCATGTATAGGCTTACAGATACAGATTTAAAAATATATATACATAGGTATATAACATGATGTGCATTTATAAACTCATTCAATAAATTTATAAATTTCTTCGCATGCTTACATTTAAGTGTAATCTGGGCAGGACTTTAGTATCTTATCAAGAGCGCTTAGAATATTTTCATGTAGACAAATTGGAAGATAGAAGACTAATTGCTGAGTTAATATACCTATATACATAAAAAAAAAGAAAACATAACTTTGAATGTTCCTAGTCGCCGACTTAGGACGTATAATACATTGCTCTTTCAACTTACAATAACAATATGGCCCACTTTAATTCTTTATCTAGAATGTTGAGGTCATACAACAAAATAGAAAATAACCATAACGTCCTCATTGACATATTCCATGATAGTTTCCACGAATATAAGAGAACTATTACCAAACTTGTGAAATTAGCTGTTTAGTCTCTTTTTTCAACGTCACTCATAATATCACTTTTTTCTGTTCTTTCCTGTATATGTTTTAGCCTTTATTTTATCTCTATGTTAGCCATATTCACATATATGTGATGAAAAGCACTTAAACTAATTGAATTATAATTGTATTATCCATATCATGTTGTGTGTTTTTCATTGTTTGTGAACCATCAAAATAAATAAATAAATATATATTTTTTAAATATTTTATACAGTTTATCATCTTGCATTATGGTTGTCAAAAATAAACATTGATCGATCAATAATAATATAGAAAAACATTTTTTCAATATATTTATTTTTTAAATCGAACGAATGGTTTATATTTCATCATTGTCTCTTCGCTTTACTATTATTGATAATTTCCTTTTTACATATTTCAGTGGCGATACAGAAGATACATGAGATAATCCGGAATGACATTGGCAATCCAATACGTCAGGGGATGAACGCTGTGCAGAGCAACAACCGGTCGGTCGGGATAACTGCACAGACTGTTTCGAAACCTCCTCCATTAATGGGTGTCTCTACTAACCCGACCCAGGTTGAGAAGCTTTACATCGGTCTTGATGGAGTGCCCGCATCCTTTGACCTGAGAGGAAAAATCATTGGACCGGTAAGGAAAAATATCTATTTCATTGTACACAGGTGGCTAAAAAAATGTATACACACTTTAACTTTAGAGAATCCTATACAGTGGAACCTCAATATTCGTCAGTAATCCTAATCTGAAGGAACGATGAATATCAAAAAAACAAAAATATCAAGAGATGCATTTAAGTCACTTTTGACTTCTACGTTTACGACAAGTGCTCAAAATGCTTACCATAAGCGTTCAGACACTTCTGCATGAATAATGTTGGCCAAAGTTTCCAATGAGGTTGATGCATGTGGCAACAGCATGGTTTTCTATGATAGACGACATCCTTTAGGGTCCCCCGTATATAGAAGTCCAGCTTTGTTAAATCAGGAGTGAACGGAAGAAATTTAACTGCACCTCTTCGTCCTGGCAAATTCTCATCAAGGCAAACTCTCATGTCTCGAAGGCAGTGTGTTTATTGGAAGTGAAATTGCTCATATCCGGCAAGTAGTCAACGTGCCCAACATAAAGTACTCTACCTGCAAATCTGTTACCTTGCAGGAGAGAGATTAGATTGTATTTTTTTTTTATTAATGAATCTTTATCTGAAATTCTAAACTACATGTTACTTTATTAAGCTTTAAAATATCCAATACTAGTTTAGAATTTCACATAAAAGGGTTCATTACTGAAAAAAATACAATCTAACCTCTCTCCTGCAAAGTAACAGATTTGCAGATAGAATACTTCACTTAGGGCACGTCGATGTTTATGTTGCAAACTCATGTCTCAAACGTAGCTGTTCTTCAAATTTAAATCGCAACTTTAAAATGGCCTTGCGCTTCTCAAACAACAACTGTACCCCTGCCATTTTGTTTGAGGGTCCTGCCTGTCACGGGCCAGCATTCAAATGCGTAGCAATATATTTTGTGATAATGCCACACTATAGACGTAGCACTATAACTTGGCGTGCGAGGGAGGGCGTCCCTGTCGCGTAACAGAAGTTGTCAGGGTGTAAATTTATTACACAATACATAATGTCCGGTGACCGGTGTCGAAATACAGAAATTTGGTCAGGCAGAAAACCATGCAGTAATGGCGGCCGTTCTATCTGTCAAACTGTCAGACGGTAATATCGGTCCATTGTTCGCTTTTTCAGCTTCGCAAAACTTTAATACTTCATTGGCAATTGTTCTTGCACCATCCCGGACTGTTTAGGATGTTTTGGACATAATAATTCAGTGTATATTGGTAATCAAGATGTCACAGCTTCCGACCAAATACAAAATTGAACTAAATGACAGAGCGAGGGGTTACCGCCGGGTGCGGGCGGGGCGGGTTTTAGTTCAAAATTCGCCGTATGCCAAGTTACGTTGGGCAAGAAAAACACACTTTTGCTGTAATTCGATACATCAACTTAAGAAAAGTATTGAGATAGTAACTCTTGAAATGTGTATGCATTTATTAGCTTCCTCTGTATATATGTATAGTTTTTTTACATGTCCCATAGTCAAAGAAAATTACTATTTATATAATTACATAATTTATTGCATGTACATGTATTGAATTGTCCTAAATCCTAAGCGATTTCTGTCTATAAAGGTCAAACCACAATTAATTTAGAGAATAATAATTCAGCACACTTTTTTGTATATGCCATTATTTCCAGAGTGGCTCCAACCTTCACTACATCCGCAGTGAGACTGGCGCAGCCGTCACCTTGCGCGGTCGCGGCTCGCAGTTTGTGGAGGCGGCGACAGGCCGGGAGGGTGTGGAACCTCTCCACCTTTATTTGGAACACCCCCGTCCCGAGGGACTAGCCACAGCGCGGCAACTGGCCGTGAACTTGGTGGAGACGCTGGTACTAGAGTTGCAGCAGACAGATTTTCCACAGGTAAAAATGTGCTAAAATTTTGATAAACTTCGCCTTTTTATAAATATCCTACCGCGCTCGACACTTGAAAGCTGTTTTATGAAGAATATCATAAATAAACCAGTATGTAATGCGGTGGCATATTCCGACCCAGTCTGAAAATAACAATTTTGCAACTTTGGTGATTGTTACCCCGACACTTGAAAATTAATGAGACGTAGATTTAAAAATATCACCAAAAAAGCAATATTTATATTTTCAGAATAGTTTGGACTATCACTGTTTACCTGTCTTCACACAGGGAATGGAGACCCACCGCATTCCCAGGACCGTTTTATGTGTGAAAGCTCCCATATCGGCCCTACACTTGCATCGCCAAGTTGACATTTTTTTCTCTAAATGCCATCTATTAAATTAAGGTTAAATAAGGAAAAGAGAAAAAAAAGTGGCTTATAGGAATGGGGTGGGAAGGGGACAGGAAGGAACTATAGGTAATGTGACACACTCCCTATAAGGGAAGAATAAAACAGAAACATACAGAAGACTCTTGCCGGATACCAATAGCAGCGCGTCGTCTGCGTAAGCAACCAGTTCACATCCCGCGGGCAACAGTAACAGAAGTATATCGTTGAATAATATATTCCGCAGGGTCGGCCCCAACACCGAGCCCTGCGGACATCCCATGTTAGTTTCCCTGGTGATGGTGACTCCCCCGTAGCTCAGGGTCGCATCACGGCCACTGAGGTAACTCTTCAATAAATTGAAAAGGCTATCTTCATACGGCAATGTATGTTTGACTCTGTTTATTTTCATCATTAATTAAAATGACTAAAAATAGTTTGTGGCAGTAATGAATAAATTTTTAGCAGCCAATAATGAACACCCCGCTGCAGATGTCCATCCCACCTCCAACTCAACAGCACATCGCCGCCCCGCCCCAGTTCTCCATAGATCAACCGTGGATGATAAATGCACAAAACAATGTTAGTACTTTTTACCATTTATTTATCTCTTTATCATCCTCTGTACCTTCCATCGCCGGGGGCTTAATTGCACCACATTAAAATCTAAAAAGACAATATGGAGTTGAGTGTGAAACGAGATATGATTAATTGACTGTCATATTTTGTATACAGAGTTTCTACCCTATAATAATATCACAGCTGATACATAGCGACCTTTACTATCTCCGAGACAAGACATGAATGCCTCATACTTGTGCACATAAGAATTTTTATCACAGACACGCTGTTCTGTTATTTTGTGTATTGTTACTGTATTGTGTACTGTTATTGTATGTAGTATGCAATGTGAAGCTAATATTTATGTACGACTTGGTGAAAATGAAAGACTGAATGTGAAGGTATGAACTCATGAAAAATAAAAAGTGCTGCAGATTCGCAAGTATCGTGGCATTCTGTATGTATTATAAAAAGGAATGAAAAAATAAAATATATCTTTATCTGGTAATGTTTCTAGCAATCCGGTCAGACGGGAGGCTCTAATAACCAACAGCAGTTCCAGTTACAGCAAGTGACGTTGCAGCCTCCTCCACGCCCACCCACTCATGTCAACATCCCCCCGCCCGGGGTGCACATCCCTCAACACGCCGGTCCGCTAGTAAGTCTTATCCTTTATCACCTCTATATGAATTAGCCTATCTGCCAACAAGTCTTTATAATGTGGATCTGTATTGCTGACTCTTAGCACTCGAGGGTGACATTATTGCATTAATTGTGATAAACCATGAATCAGGTAATTGTGATTCATAAAAACTTTGTATTCTCTTTACATCTTTGCAAGAATTTTTACTTAATACCAATTGACTATATTTTAACTTTATTTGCAGGTGCCACCCCCGCAACTTGTCCAGCTTTCAGCCCCCCCTCCCCCCACTCCCAACGCTCCCCACACCGCCCCGCCTGTTCTGGTGGTTGGCCCCCCGCCTCCCCAGCCACTTTATCTGCCACCCGACCTTGTGGCTTCCTCCTCCCTCGGCACCTTCTCCCTTGTCCAAGGCGGGCTTGTATATCATCAGGCGCCTCCTGCGCAAACGCAAGCGCAGATCGGAGACGGGCAAATGATGAATCCTCAGCAAAATGACGGAGCCATGTCGATGAATCCACACTCTCAACCACCCCCGCAAATGATCATCACACAAGTGCAACTTGATCCCAATTCCCAAATGATCGCACCGAATGACCAAGTTTCGCACAATTTTCAAACAAACAATCAACAAAAGTTTCACGTCATTGGACACGTTCAAAATCAATTTAATAGAGATGAAAATGTACAACAATCGCAGCAGATGGTGAGACAAAATCAAGATGGACAAAGTGATAATTTTTCTCACTATTCGACAAATCCAACTGCCAATCCAAATGCGACAATAATGAATTCTCCGTATCAAACTAATATGGTAGGATCTAATGCACATTTTTCAGCAGTGGATCAGGAAAGTCAAAATCAATTGAGACACATTAATATGGGACACCACAACGCTCACTTGCAGCAAACAGATCAGGAGAGTGGAAAACAAGCATCTAGGCAAATACAATCAGGGATGAATCAACAAAAACTTGAAAACCAACGACAGATAAATACTCAAATGCCTCCAAATCAGAACCAAATTCAACCAAATCCACCTGCAAATAATTATCATTCCATATCGGATAATCGCTCATCACAAGCTCTCTTGGGTCAGATGCCCCCAAATCGACCCCCTCATCAGTTGATTTCCGAAGGACCTCCATCAAATCAATTGCAAGGAAATAATCAATTTTCAAATCAGCAAAATCAAAATCAAATCCTACAAAATTCCATGAACTCTAACCAGCAATCAAATCAAATGACATCACCTCTACAAGACTCCAGTCAGATAGTCGCAAATCAACAACAAATGAGACAGATGCCCCCTAATCAATTTTCCTCTGATAACAATAATCAACAGTTGGTGAATCAGCAGCTGATGAATCCCCAACAAGTAATTCAACAGCAGATGAATCCGCAAGCTTATTCTCAACAAGACGTCCAACAACAACAAATAAACCAACAACCACCTAACCAAAGGAGTTTTATTCAACCTTTTGTCTCCAACCAAGCTGATCTGAGGCAAGAGCCTAAACGACACGAAAACCAGGCTAGAAATAAATCTAGCAAGGGAGGAAGAAACCGCCGAGGACTGAGAAATAACAGGCAATATGTCTACCCTTGGAGCAGAAACGAACAAGACCGACCAAACCAACAAAGCGATCCTGTCTGGCAAAGAAAGGAAAGTGTTAGAGAATTTGAATACGACCGAAAGGTCAACGAATTTCAACGTAACAATAACGAGGGCAGGCCATCCCGATTCCAACCACCGGATAGTGACAATGTAAAACCCCAGTCAGAAGACAACCGTCAATCTGCCCAATTCAGGAATGATGACGATGAAATTCACAATCAACAGGAAAATAAAAGTGTGAAAGGCAATAATTCTGGTGTTCAAGTTTCCAATAATCAGAACGGGCAACGTATGTTTCCTCACCAGTACGGGCACGGTGACTCTAATCAAGCTATGGTGAGTTAATTTTGTGTGGCACAAATCGAGTTTCGCTAACATTGCATTTTATTTTATCAATTGATTACTGTTTTAGCAATTAAATCGCAATAGAAGCGATGCGGAACATCAGCGCAAAGAGAGGTCACCCGAAGGAGGACGCAAAAGGAAATTTGAACAGGAGGTAATGATACTTTTATTTAAAGTTTAACAATTTACCTGTTATTCATGCGGTCAGACTTGGGGTAGGCATTTGGGAAACTGAGTGACTGCTGGGTGGGGACTTTTCTTAGTTCATAAGATGTCTAATAATCCTTGATAAATACATGCATACAAAGTCCGTTAATTCGACACATAATAAATTTTGACTTTTTTCAATTACAGTAAAAATTCAATTTTACATTCCTCATTCTCCCGCTATTTACACCGAAAAGTCGAAGTCCCGATTCATCTCTATACATGGGAATGTATGGAAATGACACAAATATTTAGCGCAATTTCCATGGATAAGTTTTGTCTTTTTTTTTCTACCTGAGAATTGTAACTTTGAATCCGATTATCTCAGAATAACATGTCATAGTCTAAAACTAGGGGTGCAATATGTATATTTTTTCACAAATTTTTCTTTTTTGTACCTAGAATTTTGAATTGATGGAGTTTTGATAAAAGACTTTTAATAAATTTTTTAAATAATATGGTACAATTTTCATCATCAGTGTATATTTATGGGCGAAATACCGCAACTAGTATATTATGAGTCTGTGGGCATTCACTTTGCTTCTTGTGTGAATCTTTCATGTCCATTAGATTAAAAATAAACTATTTTACAAAAATATTAAAACTGAAACATACCCACGAGCCTAAATGATGTATTATATATGCTATAAAATGATTATGATATTTTCAGAGTGGATGGACCAACAAACCCGACAACAGTGACATCGGGAAGTCAAGTCACAAAAAAAGATTTGACCAAGAAGATTACAAAGCGGGCGCAGCAGGGTAAGTAAAAAATATTTGAAGAATATAGAAATTTTAAGAAAAACATTTCGGAGGCAGCTCTGTTCTAAAAAGTATTATTAAATAATGTTTATTTTTATACCTTAATGCTACATTTTCAATTGCGGGGAGGGGCCATGAAGCAAGGATGCACCATCCAACATCTCATCCCCCATCAGATAACTATACACATCGCCACCGCGGGGATTACTCGTGAAACAGGAGTAAAGAGCTGGATGAACGAAACAAAAACCCTCAAATATTTCAAATTTACATTGACATGATGATATTGATGATGATATTTTTACACTGAAACAAGATAATATACACTGCCAACCAACATTCAGGGCTACCTAAAAGCATTTATTATGAATGTGAAGATATATATTGTTGTAATTTTCCTACAAAGATGTTTTTATCTGGGGCAACCGTTGCGCTGTTAAATTTATTTATTTTGAGTAGTTGTAGTGTGTTGTAACTTTTTCTTTCATTCTACATTGTTACGATTCCACTCAGCATTAGGATATTGTAATGAAGATTGACATCGGAGTCTTCTACAATTTCTTTACCTCAACAGGTCCCCGCCAACACAAGGATAGAATTCTCTTTGCGATTTGATATACAGTTGGAATGATGAAATGCTCGGAAAGGTGCTGTGAATTTTTTTTGCATTTCCAAACATGACATGTTTTATTATGTTCTATAACATCTGCCTGGTGACGGTGAATGAGAATGATATTTCAAATGCTTTGTTTGACACACAATGACAAATGCAAAAATTATAACGTAAAAATGGGCATGACTTATGAGTATTGTTTAAATTGGTGTTATCATGAATATGTATGTCAAGTCGCAAAGCACATCCCTTATTTTGTGAAGAAATTATGTGTTTATAGGTCCTGCTGCAGTTTCTTTTCTTCGCTCTAAACTTTTTAAAATTATTTTTTATTGCATTTTATGTGGGACTCTTATTTTTTATTCTATTCTACGGGACTATTCTATGGGACCAAAACCGGATTAGGGATTGTCAAAATATTAATTTGGGAGCTGGAAAACTATATGATTTTGTTTTAGCAGATATCTCCAGCGCCCGTCTCTTGGAAGAATATTCAAATGTTAGAACAAACAAGTTAGACGATACCTAATTTATTGCAATTTTATTAATCTTATATGTAATTGTTTCATAATATTTGATGGCAATAAAGATTGGTAAACTACTTGGTGGTGCCTACATATGTTGACCTAATTGAAGAGGTGACTTCAGAAAATCATAGTCATAATGAATTCATTAGAAATTGAAAAGGTTTCTGAAGGCATTAAAATTGTTTTTTGACGTGGACATAGATAATAAGTTCTTGTCCAATTTGATGATTGGTTAGAAATAATTAATTATATCCTGTCTCAACACAAATATTTCTAGTGAGACAGGCACAGTCCAACCAAAATATTCAAATTAAATAGAAATAAAAAATAAATAAAACTACAATTACACAAAATTACTGCTATTATCCAGCTCTTCAATAATGCTCCTCTTAAATACTTTTTGTGCCTAATTACTCTCCTCTATTATTGAAAACTAAGTCTCTCACTATTGGTTCTCACTCAGCGGCGTGCAGTCGGTACTTTGAAATTTACTGCACTTAGTTAAAATTTCTTCCTTCAAATTGAATCGGTCATTTTGAATAGAGGTCATCTCCGAAATTTGAAATTTTTCAGAAGCAAAAAACTGTTTAAATTCCATTATCAATAATTAAGGTAATCTAGTATTTTTTGATGTTTTATGGCCTCGATTCTAAAACAAAAATCTTCCAAATCAATTTTGAACTATGGGAGGGGCCCAGAATTTTTTCTTTCTACGGGGAATGGCCTTTTTCAAAATGACAGAGGTTTTTTCATTGGCAAAGTCAGTTTATTTTGAAAGTTTTTCAGTTTGTTTTAAACAATTTATCTCTATAAACCAGGTTAATGCAACCGGCCCATACTTGATATGAGCAGTTCTAACTTACAAAAAAATTTAAATACTTTTTTCCATTTTGTTGCATTTGGGTGACCGTAATCGGAAATGTTTGGAAATATCTTTGTATTTATGGAAGGTTTCTCCAATCTTCACTCAATTTTAATTTTCGACTCCGCCTTTTTTTTGACTCAGACCAACAAACAGTACAGTTATTAGAAAAAACATCATCCATAAATACGTGAAATACAGTAAAACCCAGTTAATTCAAGTCCCGATAATTCTAAATTCGCCATAATTCGAAATTTTAAAAACCCACAAGTCCTAAATGTCAATTTCATAATAGATTAACCCTGATAATCCTAAAACCCCAGTAATTCGTAATTTGAACAAATTTAGTCCCTTGCGCAATAAATCAATACATTTTAGTTCACATAATTCAATTTTTTTTTTTAAATTTGTCGAAATTGAAAAAAAAAAAATTTTTTTTCCAAATGAGAACAATATTGGATACTTTAGTAATAGAAATGTCGCTGTCTTTGTATTAGCATAATTAAGATTGCATTTTCGAAATGATTTCTTAAAATATGCACAAACAGACGTTTTTCACGAAATTAATGGCTTTTATCATGAATTTTGAGAATTTCGCAATCGCGAAAATTCGCGATTTTTGATTTTTCGAAATAATTTTTAGTCCCTTGCACCATAAATTTATACATTTCACATGATTCGATTTTTTTATAAATTTGACAAAATTGAAAAAATATTTTGATTTTTTTCGCAAGTGAGAACAAAAAATACTATATCAATATTGGGTACTTTAGTAATAGAAATGTCATGGTCTTTGCATTATCATAGTAAATATTGCATGTTTGAAATGATTTTTTGAAATATGCAAAAATACAGAAATTTTTCTTTGATGTTGATTGATGACTTTTTTCACAATTTTCGGCAAATTTTGCAATTGTATCATGATTTAAAAAAAAAATTGTGAGTTTATTTCAAATCAATAGAGTTCTGTATAATTTGAAATTTTTTTTGGGTCTCTTGAATCTCGAATTAACTAGGTTTTACTATAATATGATAAGTCAGTAATAATTTCTTCCAAAGAGAATAAAACATTTTAACAACACAAACGCAGTTATTAGAAAAAAAATCAAGCTAAAGAGAAATTTAAAATATGAAGAACAATTCTAAATGCGTTTCAATACAAGGAATTAGCACAAACTTAAACTATCTGTGCATATCAAGGCAACCAACTTAAGAAAGCATGCATAGAATTACTCAATTTTAGGAATTGCGGCACATTATGTATACATAAAGTGAGTTCCACGAGGTACCGCAAATGAAAATAATTTTTTTATAACTTTTAAAAAAATAAAAGAATTTTACCTTCCATTAAAATTCCTATTTTGTTTCCCTCGACGCCTGGAATCCATTATGAGAGAACAGCCTGCTGTTTCGGCACTTATACACGCGTTCCTACCCCCTCTGATTCCCTGTTTGCGACAATTTATTCCCGCTGGTATCCCTGTTTCCGGTTACGTCGGCGCAACGGTTTTTCTTTCATATGACTCATAATGCACCAGGTAGGGATTACCTGGATTCCAGGCGTCGAGGGAAACAAAATAGGAATTTTAATGGAAGGTAAAATTCTTTTATTTTGTGTTCCGTCTCGACGCCTGGAATCCATTATGAGAGATCTGTTTGTTATCACCTGGTGACCTAGTGGTTCGACGTTATATGTGACTGCCTATATTGGCGTAAAGAGAGGCGCTAATGAGCTCTGGGGGCATTGTTGCTTGGGGTTATCTACTATCTCTCTTTGGTAGAATTTTCGGAAGGTGATTTCACTCTGCCAGTTTCCCCTTGACAAGATCTCCTCTATCGGGTAGTTTTCCAGCCAATTCAACGAAGCCACAGCAGAACGAACACTTCCTGGCGTTGCTTCCACTCCAGCCTCTCTTAGGATTGACTTGATCCAACCACCTATTATTGTCCGTGAAGCTGGCTTTACTTCACCTGCTGTCGTCACAAATAGTTCTTTCATGTCCGGCTTTCGTCTCGGCTGTGAGAGTGAGACCAGCTTTCGGATCCAAAACAAGGGGTTGATGTTCCTTTCATCCGATGCGCTCAACCTCCATCCCGATTGTTTGTGTCTTGCCGTGTCAGTCTTCGCTCCAAAGGCTGGCCATAGCGTGATGGAGTCTCCTTTGTCGATCAATCGGTCCGGGGTGACTCTGAGAAGTGTCAGATCTTGGACTCTTCGCCCAGATGCCATGATGAGTAGTATGGCCGTCCTCCTTGACACGTCATACAGGCTGTTCCTTGGCGGGTTTTCACGTAGCCACTCCACCACTACTCGGGGGTTCCAGATCGGGGGTCTCTCAGTGCATCCACCAGAAACCGAGATGGCTTTAAGGACGTGCCTGACGAGGAAGTTCGAGCTAATCTTATCTGCATCAAGAGCTGGGCCACAGAAGGATACGATTGCCGATTTGTGGACCAATATTGTTCGAGGGGCTAGCCCTTCGTGGATGAACAGGTTGGCCAGATATCTTGCCACTGTTGCAGGGGGAGGGTTATGAGGTTGGACAGAATGCGTGGTACACCATCGCTGCCACCTATCCCAGGCCGGCTTGTAGGTGTTCAGCGTTGAGCCTCTCCAGCCAGATCTGAACAGCTGCTGTTCCTCCTGGCTCCAATCCGCTATAGCCTGTTCCCACCCACTGCTATTCTCCAAACTTCCAGTTGGAGGTCCGACACCCTCGGTGGGGGAAACCCTGTCGACGTATCGATCAGGACGCTCTTCAGATCTCTTACGCTTATTGGCCCTCCCTTTGCTCGTTGTTTGAGATCGGCCCTCCAGAATGTCTTCTCCCATCTTGGCACAACTAGGAGAAAGGTGCCTCTTGCCAGGTTCAAGTGCGCCAGTACTCTTGGGACGAGATTCGGCGGCGGAAATACCCAGGCCAGCTCGTAATCCCAATGCTGACTGAATGCGTTGAGATAGGAGGCCGAGCAATCGGTTGAGTCTAGCGACACGTAGTTTGGCACCACATGGGCGGTGGCCGATGCGAAGAGGTCGATCTGAGGACGTCCCCATATTCGGAATATTTCCTCTGTCGCTGGTTCCAGGAGGTGCCATTCCGGGAGTGGTGTCCCCCGAGAGAGTCGGTCCGCAATCCCGTTGTATCTCCCTGGAATGTACTGCGCTGTCAGAGATATTTCCTGCTGGTCGATAAACTCTAGGAGGTCTCGAGTTATCTTCAGAAGGCCCAATGATCTTGTCCCCCCCTCCTTGTTGATGTAAGTCCACTACTGTCTTGTTGTCTGTCTGCAGTAGGGTCTTCGTTCCTCTTAGCAGGTAAGCGTGATCCCTGATCACTGCGTAAACAGCGAAGGCTTCTTTCTGGTTGGAATGCCACCGCATCTGCTCTGGGGACCACTGGCCTGATATCGTCTTGTCGTCCACCTGGCCGCCCCAACCTGCGTCCGCTGCGTCTGTAGTCAGGAAGTGGGAGAAGGGGGCTTCGTGTATTGGGCAGGACTCCCCTACGGCCTCCAACCACCACTCTAGGTCTTGCCGAACCGCGGCAGGAAGCTCCACTTGTCTGGATGGCTCGTGCCTCTGCAGCTGGCGGCTGAATCTCTGCAGTCTTCGGCAATGCAAACGACCCCGAGGGGTGGCGAAGTTTGCGAAGTTGAGTCTCCCCAAGAGGCCTAGAACCTGCTTGGGGGAGCTGAGCTGAGCATCATTTTTAGGAACCTAGGTCCTGGGAAGGCTCCCGGTGTGGACAAGATTACGGGGGCGATAGCGAAGAATGTTTGGAGGTATGCCAGTAAAGAAGTCTTGTTTGTGATGAATAAGTGCATTAGTGTAGGAGTTTTTCCTACCGTATGGAAGAGAGGTGTGCTCTCAATCATACCCAAGGGGAACTCCAAACCTCGGTCAGATCCAGGTGCGTATCGCCCAATCACACTCCTTCCTGTTTTCGGGAAGGTGCTTGAGACGGTGATCCGGAACAGGCTTGAGAGAAATCTCTCGCCTGCCTGTGACCGACAGTTTGGGTTTGTCAGGGGTAGGTCAACGGAGCACGCCATGTTGTTTGCACGTGATTGGGTGAAGAATAATTGTAAGAAGTATGTCATAGGTATTTTCTTGGACATATCGGGTGCCTTCGATAATGCCTGGTGGGAGATGATTCTTACCAAGCTGAAGGTCCGGCAGTGTCCGGGGTATCTCTTTGACATTGTCAAAAGTTACCTCGGTGATCGTACCGTGACCCTCAGCTATGGTGGATTATCCCGCACCAGGCCTCTGGACATGGGTTGCCCTCAGGGTTCGGTTCTAGGACCGACTCTGTGGAACATCCTCTTTGACGACCTGTTACTGCTTCCGCTACCGGTGGACTGCACGACTATAGCCTACGCGGATGATGCTCTCCTGCTCGTTTCTGGACAGACTCGCAGAGAATTAGAGGAAAAGGGTAATAGGTCAATTGCGATGATTTCTGACTGGTGTAAAAGAAACAAGTTAGCTCTGGCGCCTTCGAAAACGGTTGCTCTGAAGATGAAGGGTGGCTTGAGTCAGGTTAGGAATCCGATTTTGAAAGTGGATGGAATAACTGTAAAATTTGAAAGAGAAGTTAAGTACCTAGGAGTGACCTTTGACATGTCGGGCTCCTTTCTGGCTCATGTCAAGACCATCTCCGACCGTGCGGGGGTCTTCTTTGCTTCCATGAAGCGGATGAGTGTTGCGGACTGGGGCATCCGTTCGCCGGCTATGCGACTAGTTTACAAGGCTACTTATGTGGCTCAGGTCACGTATGCAGCCGAGGTCTGGTCGCATAGGCTCCGGATTAGGGTTGTCGCTGCAGCTCTGAATAGTGGGCAGAGAGTTCCGTTGCTGGCGCTGACGGGGGCCTACCGGACGGTTTCTAGTCAGGCCCTCCCGGTTCTAGCGGGGGTGCTCCCTGCAGACTTGGAGGTTTTGGAGACCTGCGCGCGCCGTAAACTTAGGCGGGGTCTGGAAACTGACTACTTCGGTAGGACTCTCAGGCGCCTGGAAAACGAGCGGTTCCAGGAGTTGGACAGAAGGATTAGACGGATCACGATCGAAGTTTGGCAAGAAAGATGGGATGCCGCTACCACCGGGAGGTGGACCCACAGCTTCTTCCCGAGGGTGGCGGTGAAAGAAAGAAAGGATTCCGAAGGGTATTTCCCCACACTGAACCACCACACAGTACAGCTGCTGTCGGGTCATGGAGAGTTCAGATCTAAGTTACATGATCTTGGGCTCTCCACCCACCCTTGGTGCGTCTGTGCTCGTGTGGCCCAGACTCCGGGACATATCCTATGGGACTGTTCTTTGATGAGGGATGCAAGAGAAGCTTTGATTGAGGGCATAAATGGGCCACATGGAACAGGTCGGCGTCTTACAAATGCCGACCTTGTGAGTTGTGAGGATAACTTCAGACTTTTTAAAGTGTTCGTGGGAATTTGGGTGACCCGTTGGGAAATCCTGAGGGGTCCTGCTCAGTGGTCCTGATGTACCCTTGACCATGCTGCCCTACATTGGTCTTTCTTTGTTTTCTTTTAATAATCTTGCAATTTCACTTTTTCTGTTTATTACTTCTATTTTCTCTTTACATTCTTGTTAATTTCATTGTGTTTTCTATCGTTATTTTCCATTTTATTTGCACAACCATGTTATCTTTCTGTTTTGTATCATATTTTGTCAATTTTACGTTGTCTCTCCTGATCGGTGTCATACCGGTGGTTTTACCTTTTCTGGCACAAGTGCTACATGTTTTTATTTTTGTTTTGTCCCTTTCCCTCCAAGGAGGGGTGTTGATTTATTTTTGTCCCGTGCGATGTCTCCTCGGGTGTTCTTATGTTGTATTTTTAGATTATAGATGTTCTTTTATTGTAATTTTGTAAAACCTCTTTTAAAAATAAAGACTTTTAGCATGGGACATTGAAGGTTTTGCGCGACCGACTCGCCTGGTCTTGCTTCTTGTTATGCTGGGACGCAAGGCCGGGCAGAGAGGACGCTTTAGCATAAAATAATGCCAACCAGGCGGCGAATGTGTTGGGCTGATATGGACGCTTCGGCGCATAAAACAGCCCAGGGTATGTGGTGGGTCACCTTCAATGCTTGGGGGAGCAACTGCCGGCCTCGATCGGGCGGCGCAGTACTTGGCGAAGGCCAGAGCACTTGCGGTCCGAGAGGGATTTCTGGTTGGCTTCGGTGTCCCAAGTTATGCCCAGAAACTCCAGCTTTTGGGTAGGTATAAGGACACACTTGTCGCGGTTGATGCACCAACCCAGATGCTGGAACAGATTGACCGTCTCTACTGCCTGGGTCGCTAGCAGGTCCCTTGACTGATTGGCCAGAAGGAAGTCGTCCAGGTAGACTACGGTCCTTATTCCTCTCTTCCGCAAGAGTCCCGCTAGCCAGTTTGACAGCGTTGCGAACATTCTCGGGGCTGATGACAGGCCAAAGGGCAGGCAGGTCATCTGGAGAAGTTCCCCTTGGTAGTACAGTCTCAGGAACTTTCGGTGCGATTCCGCTATTGGTAGGTGAAAGTATGCCTGGGTTAGGTCGATTTTCACCAACCAATCTTTGGGCTGGAGGAAGTCTGGGACCCGAAAGTGGTTGAACAGCTTGAAGGGTTTCGCCTCCACAAAGGCATTCAACGCCTTCAGGTTGAATATCGGCCTTAGGGAGTTGTCCGACTTCGGAGTTAGAAACAGATTTGAGATGAAGCTCGGAGAATGATCTGCTCTTTCCAGCACGCCTGACATCTTCAGGGCCTGAATGTGACTCGACATGTCTCGAGACTCCTTCGTGCTGAAGCTGCTCAACAGCTGCCTGGTGGGGAAGACTAACGGAGGTTTGGCCACAAAGGGGATTCTCGCGCCCTTGAGGATTCTCAGCACTATAGGTGGTGCCCCGAACTCCTTCCACGTGCTTTGGAACCTCCTCAAGCGTCCTCCCCAGAACTGGTTGTTCAGCCTCGCGTCATCTTCTACCTCTACGGCTACGGTCACCAGCGGGTTTTCGGCCGTGGTCTGCCTTCCGGATAGGTCTCCTGTTCGGGTTCCCTGGGCCTCGCTCCCTGTTCCTCGGCTCCGGCAGAAAGGGCTTACGGGACTGGAGGTATCCCTGGTTCGGAGCTCGACGAGAAGTTGACGGCTGGGGCTGAGATGTTGACGGTTGGGCCAGGTTTCGGGTTGCGGGCGAGACCATCACCTTCTCCTGGCCCCCCGTTCTTTAGGATATACGCCGATAGCTCTTCCCTATTGAACAAGTATCCCGAGCTTGGAGGGATTTTGGCCGCACCTTCTCGCACGAAAGGGTCTTTGAAGCCCTCCAATATGGCCTTTCGCCGGTTCAGTATACACTCTGCCCGACTGCCGCACACAATCTGCAGGATGTCGTCCGAAATCTTATTGTACGGAGCATCGCTGGTGAACATCGACTGAATCCGCTCGAAGAGAGCCGAAGCGAGACAGATCCGTGCCGGGTTCGGATGCCCAATTCACCAGCGATTGCATCCCGTCTCTCAGGGTCTCTCTCTGGGCGAGCAAGGCGTTTGAAAGCCCGGCGAGCGATCTTTCCAGCAAGCCAGTATGGGTCGGCGTGTTATCGATCCTTCTCAAGTCGTCGTTCACCGACAATTCCACAAATGTGGGAGTCGCCGCGTAGGTTCTCTGCGTTTCCGCATAGCGAACGCCTGACCACTCGTCGGAATCGAAGTGTTGCAACTTCGAGATCTGTTCGATCCGCTTCGGGTCCGCTCTCGGTACTGGCGGCTCCTTCACGACCGTGCTGAGCCTGCCGAACTCCAGCGTATTCTTCGCCCTTCTGAGGCTCGGCGGCGGCTGAATAAAGGACGCATTCGCGTCCTCCACGCTGGGCTCGCTCGCGGCCACGTGTTCCGGCGTTGGCGGCGTTGTTGATGCAGGAGCCGCTCCGCCCGCTAACAAGGCCTCCGTCAGAGCAGTCACCTGTTTTAGCAGGTGGTCTACACGCGGGTCGTATGCTACGCGGCGTCTCTTTCGACTCGGTTTTTCGAAAGAAGATCCGTCATTCGAGGATACCGGCGAAGGAGCTTGCTCGTCCGCCATCTTGTTAACAAATCGTTTGACGAAATTCACGGGATTTACACTAAAATATCAACGTCCTGTCACACTATGTTAAAAATTTGTATAGTCTAATGTTTGTTAACCTAGGGATCAAAAATTAAGGGGGTAGGTTGCAATAGAAACACAAAAAAAATCACAACAAAAGTTGGCGTGTCTAAACGCGTGCAAATGGCGCGAAACAACGATGTTATATGAAAGAAAAACCGTTGCGCCGACGTAACCGGAAACAGGGATACCAGCGGGAATAAATTGTCGCAAACAGGGAATCAGAGGGGGTAGGAACGCGTGTATAAGTGCCGAAACAGCAGGCTGTTCTCTCATAATGGATTCCAGGCGTCGAGACGGAACACAAAATATCTAATTATTTGGCTTAAAATGTGTTGATTTATAACACAAGGGTCTAAAAATTATTTTGAATTACGAATTACTGGGGTTTACGAATTATCGGGATTAATCAATTGTGAAATTAACTTTTTGAGACTTGCGTGTCCGAATTATGATGAATTT
>JADDOH010002960.1:0-72574 GCA_016648135.1 Agrypnia vestita
CCCCTCTCGCAATCAGAAGGCAATATTTAGCTGACAAATTTACTATAAAGTGTTTCAGGGTCCCCAACCACCCTATTCTTGCTATTTCTCAATCCCTCCTTGATCTCACAAAGTCAAGTGCATATAGGAAAGGCAAAACTCCTCCTCTTTTGACTCGGAGCTTCTCCAGATTGGGGAGTTTCATCCCTCGAGTTCAATCAAACCCTGTTCTCCCTATCTACAAATTTCCTTTTTCTAATCCCATTTTTTCCCCTAAAGTCATTTCCTTGGGAATTGACAAATTCACTCCTAACCCTAAGAGAATATTTTCTGAAATAATAAATAAAGAATGGTATGGCTGGACTCAAATTTTCACTGACGGATCCAAACTCCAGGCAACCGGCTGTACGGGTGCTGCGTTTTATTGTCCAAATGATGGTATCCAAGGTATATTTCAACTCCCTAAAGAGACATCCATTTTTACTGCTGAGTGATTGGCAATCCGAGAAGCGCTAAAATCATGTAAACCAAAACAATCAAAGAAGTGCCTTATTCTTTCAGATTCCTTAAGTTCTCTGCTCAAAATTAAATCCAGCCCCTTTCGTCACCCTGATGATCAGATCTGCATGGAAATTCGGAGTATAATTCACGACCTTTCCTTGGATAAATTTGAAATTGTTTTGGCTTGGATTCCGAGTCATGTAGGCATCCATGGTAATGAAATGGTAGACTCGCTGGCTAAAAATGCAATCTCACAGGGGGATGCCACATTTTCCACTATTCCAGTGAGCGATCTTTTCAATATTACAAGAAACGAAGCCGCACTTCAGTGGCAGTCTCATTGGGACCTCACTAAAATGTCAAAAGGTCGACACTACGCCGCTATTCAGCCACTTATCCCATCTCGAGCCTGGTTTCACAGGATCAGATTGAGCAAGAGGGAGACTTCAATGGTTTTTGCCAAATGCGTCTGGGTCATTGCTCTATCCGCTTACACCTTGCAAAAATTCATGTTCTTAACTCCTCAATCTGTGAGTGTGGACAAGAGGAGGAGGATTTGAACCACTTGTTTTTCAATTGCATTTTAAATGTCGGTACTCAGTCCCTACTCCAGGATCTTGCAAATCTTAATGTCCCTTTCCCTACAAATATCCAGCTCTTGCTTACAGACTGCCGACGGGAAGTATTGAAAGTGTTACTACGATTTTTAGAGAGTAATTGCATTGAGCTGTAATGTTTATGTCGATGACCTATTGACTAGTTTTTGGCAATAACATCCTTTCACTGGGTGACAAGCCATTAAATTTAAAAAAAAAAACTGTGCCATCACCATTGTGTTATGCTATAAATGCCTTATATAAAATACAGAATTTAATCTTCTTAAGCTCACTTTCATATTTATTAAATTGATTAACTTAGTTGTATAATATCAGGAATATCCTGATCCCTTTAACATAGCTAAAACAGAGAAACATTTTATGTTTTCATTTACAGATCGATTAGAATTTAATCCAGAAATAAGGTAACTATTCATTCCACACTCCAAGAAAGCACACATGTATTGTATAATAATTTCAAGTGGAATATCAAATTACCCGACATGTTTATGACTGGCTATGAGCAGTTCGAAGTCTGGACCATAGGTCTGTAGCGCGTCCACAAGCAGTAGGGAGTGCACGCTGAGAGACAAGTTGAAGTCGAAGGGCCTCTTGGTGAGGGACGCTCTGACTCCGCACACTTGCACCTCTGCGATACTTCGACCTCGTGATTGTACCTAAAGTATGCATTCATTTTAATGCTGAAAGTTAACCAAATCTTGGGATAATCTAAATGTTCATTTGTACAAAATCGCTAATCTCTTAAAGTTTTTCAATTTTAGCACAATGTTGCATTCGAATACGAGGATGTTTTCGTGTACCTACTTTGTTTTTATATACCCACTATTTATTTACATAAATAAAAATGTAATTGTTTGATTGTACCCCTCCCTCTTTACCTCACCTCCTCCCCGAGATATATTTTCCACACAAATCTATACCGTTCGACCGATCCGACTCAAATTTTGCATATTTATTCATTAGGACCTGATGGGCAACATAAGACATTTCTTCTCTCCCTTTACCTCACCCCCACCCCTGATATATTTTCCATGCAAATCTGTATCGTTCGACCGATCTGACTCAAATTTTTCATACTTATTCTTTAGGACCCGGAGGGTAACATAGGCGACATTTCCAACTCCCACTTCACCCCTCCCTCTTCCAGTGATATATTTTCCATGCAAATCTATACAGTTCGACCGAACTGAGTAAAATTTTGCAAACTTATTATTCAGGACTCGGTGAATAATATAAGTGAGATTTCTCCCCTCCCTTTTTACCTCTCCCCTTCCCCCTAATTTATTTTAAATGTACCATTCCGACGATTGGATTCAAATTTAGCATACTTATTCTTTAGGACCCAGTGGGTAACATAGGCCACATTTCCCTCCTGGACATCCCATCTATCCCAGTATTGATTAAATGGAAACATTGTTTTTATTAGAGGCTTTTCAAAATAATACAACCTTTTTTTTCTCCCCACAAACTTTTTTTTAACTTAATCCTTAACCCGTGCAACGCCATATTACATAAATAACAATAAACAATTAATACCTCTAAAGCCAATTGATCAATTGCAAATTGCACCATTAGTAATCTGGAGAGCTGGTTATATGATCTTTCTGTATATTCCATATCAGAATTTTCACTATTTTGTTCTTCAGTGGGCGGCGAAATCTTCCAGTCTTCATTGAGTGGCATTGTGTTGAGACTGTAAAGTTATCATATATGTATGTACAAAATACAATGTTCAAGTATTACAGCATAACAATACATAGAGACTCACTGCTGATTGCTACTAACTAATAATATTCTACCTGCTTGAGACTAATATTTGCGGAGAATTCAGTTCAGCAATCAAGGACTGTATGGACATTAATTTGTGCTCATTCAGGTGAGCCACCAAGTTTGGCAAGGTGCCACACAGAGTAACGCTGGGGAACTGTGGGTCGTTTGTGTAGATAACTCTCCGTTCCACCTGGGAAAATGTTAAACCAATTGTGAAAAATTAATATTTAATTTCAAACATTTAAATTATTTCTGTAATTCTGAAATCATACAAATAAGTTAGGATACCTGAAGAGATATATTGAATCGATCCAAAATATGAAGTGAGGATGTTCCTTTTGTATTGGAATATTTCCAGTTGTCTCTTATTCTGCCCACTAGAATTTGCAGGTCACTGAACTCTATCTTATATCTGGAAAATATTATGTAATTGGTTAAATATAAGTGCACCATATGTGATTATTTATATACAGCATACACTCCCATAACTAGACTAAAGAGTCCATCTCACGAAGGTAGATGAATAAATTTTCCAAGATTCTTTTGTTTTATTTTGAGTAGCTTGTTAGTGTTGGTTATGACACTCGCCTAGTGATCCAGTGGTCTTTGGTTCGAGCCCCATTCCAGGACACCAGGAAGTTAGTTCTATTTTCAAGCACAAGCGTTTATTTGAAAATAGTAAAAATATTGATGTGACGGGTATTCCGTGTTCGTTTATATCATCTCTATTATATTTAAAATATATATATATTTAGGAAATCAAACAGCTTATTAATAGCGAGTTGAATAACAGCAGTGAATGAGAAAAACAGCAGTAAGAATCCAAATACATGATTCCTCTAAATTACCATGGACTAGTCAGAATGATGGCTATTATACTGTCAGGTTGCATATACACAAGATCGCAGAGGTGGGAGACAAATGAACCACTTGAAATTCATAAATGTTTTATTTTATGCATAAAGTCACTGCAGGGATTATCTGCTTTTTGTGGTATTCGTTTGGTCACAATAAACTGATCCGCACGACGTCCCTTAATATTTTATATAGGTTTTAGAATTCTGGAAATTATACACAGGGTCTTTAAAAACTACCTGTTGGACAGGACAGTAGAAACTGCGTATGCCGGAGCATCTTCAGTCAAAGCCTCCCAAAAAGGTTGTATACAAAGTTCAACATGCGGACCGGTGCATTAGAATATCCTATTGGATGAGCTTTTACAACTGATGTATCACCTGAATGTTCATTTACAAGCATTCGCTGATGACCTATTCCTTATAATTAAGCACAACGATGTGTCTATTTTAGAGTGAATAGTCAACAACACTCTTTGCACCACTATGGCCTGGGGAAGTAAAGTAAAGCTTCAATTTTCCGAAGATAAAACGAAGGCGCTATTCATCACAAGAAGAAAGGCACTGGCATTATCTTTGGTGATTAAAGGCAAGGTCCTCACTCTGTCGAAGGATCTAAAAGTTCTGGGAGTCATCATGGATGACACACTGAACTGGAGCAAGTATGTTAACATGGTGTGCCAAAAAGCCACTATTGCTAAGAAACGTATATGGCAAAACCTACACGGGGTAGAAACATTCAAAGAAAATTGAATAGAATTCAGAGAGCATTCGGAATCCGTATATGCAAAGCTTATCGCACAACGTCTTTGAACTCAGTTCAAGCAGCCGGCTTGAAGCTTCTTAATCTAAAAATTAAAGAACTTCGGCTCGTTCAAGGCACAAAGAAAAATGGCACAATCCATTTCCTCCCTGATGATAGAAAATACCAGGGAGTGATCAAGTACACAATGCTATCCCACCCCAGTGAACAGATTGGCTGAGTGATCAATGTGCTTCCCAGAGACCTATTAAAAAGGGAAGAATTCCGCGATAGGGAAATTGACATCTACACGGATGGTAGCAAAACCGGAGGGAAAGTGGGGGCTGCATCTGGCATTTGTCATTTTTTATATAAACGGAGAGCTTATCAGTAGGAAGCTACCGATGGGAAA
This sequence comes from Agrypnia vestita, assembly GCA_016648135.1. Classification (NCBI taxonomy): domain Eukaryota; kingdom Metazoa; phylum Arthropoda; class Insecta; order Trichoptera; family Phryganeidae; genus Agrypnia; species Agrypnia vestita. The sequence goes on from JADDOH010002960.1 coordinate 4,876, forward strand.
CTACTGCAAGGTATTTCAAGCCGAGCTCTTCGCCATCATGAAGGCACTAGATTGGGTCGCAGCACAGCAGCAGACTTGGAGCAATATTAACATCTTGACAGACTCCGTGAGTGCAATGCGTGCTCCTGAAAACGATTCACCCACAAACCCTATGGTCTTTGATATACAGTACTTGGCAATATTATTAGACCCAAGCAAACTTTTGGACTTTTTTCCCTTAATTGATGCATATGTTATAATTTTTAAGAAAGAAAAATGTTTTTTACTTATCTTATTATTTTTAATAGCATTAGTCTTTGAAAAAAAACTAGTTTAGTGTTGAGAGGTAATAAAGATTTTAAAATTAAAAAACGGTTGACAAGGCTATTGGGGGCTATGTTTCTGATATTTGGTACGTCCCGCTTTTGCTTCAATAAGTGCCTGAATACATCAAGGGATCCTCTATATACATTTTTGATTGTTTCTTGAATGTATAGTGATTCATACCACCATACAGATAGCCGCCCGTCTAGAACACACATACAGTGACGCACCTACGTGACAGGGGTCGATGACACATGCCCGACACGCGAGCGAAATATGTACCACCACAGGTAAATCTGCTAGCGTATCGAAGGTGCGGCGGCCGCGGACTATGGAAAACGGGGACGCAGAAAACCGAGGGCATGACACTCCGCTGAATCAGCGTAACTGCAACGGCACAAGGAAAGAGGACTTCGCAATTCCTTTGTGCGTGTCGAATATAAGAAGCCGGACGCACAACATACATCATCTCATTCGCCCAGTGGCTTTCTTGTACGGCGAATCCCTTCCCGATTGAAGCCTCACTTCTCGGGGAACTATATCGAGCGGAAGCTCTCGCCGATTAACTTCTCACTGTATACTTGTACTCTGCGCCTTTTTGTATTCATAACTGTAACTTTTACTTGTCAATAAATTCTATTAAATCATCGCGACATATTCTCATCAGCAACAACATCAGAGAACTTCGACTCTGCTAATAAACGAAGTGGTGCCCTTGAGCAATTCATAAGAAGCAGCATTGTTGTGGGTAGCTTCTCGACCTTACAAAAGGGTCGATTCACACAAACCAACCCCCACAATTTGAATTATGATTATATTCATAAATTAGCTTCTCGATTAGCTCCTTTTTAGTAAATATGTATTGCAATTTTAGCAATATCCCTCTTCAAAATTCTCAAATATTCTCAATGGTGTTCATATCATGCAAGTTTCTTGGCCAATCCATCACTTTGATATTTTTGTCCTGCAGAAAAGCCGTAGAGCTGTTAGCTTTATGACAATAAGCACCATCAAGTATGAATATCAGTACCTCATTTTCAGCTAATCATTCTTCGAATTGTGAAATCAGGCATGTCATCAATACATTTTTGCAATGATCTTGGCGCATCGTCTTCTCGACTATGTAGAAACAGCCTGATCCTTTTCCAGAAATAAATGACCAAATCACGATTGAAGGTGGGTGCTTAACAATGAGCACAATATATTCCGGATAGTATTGTACGCCTGGCCTTCATCGTACAAATTTTGTTTTTTCCATCAAAACTTGAAACATCTAAGAAGTACACCAGCAAATAAAAATAAATATTATTATTTTATTCCTAAAATACTTAGTTATTATTAATTCAGGACTATCACCTTTTGCCAATCCTCTGTTGTTGATTTTTGACCCCATGCGAGACACTTCTTAATTATTGTCAGAGTAATCTTTGGCTTTCGGGCCGGTTTCCTTGTGACCAGTCCCAATTCAACTAATCAGATTCCCATAGTTCGCTAGAAAACTATTATCCCTTCAACTGTTATGGTTTTAGTCAGTAATTAAACTGGTAATATTCAGTTAAACACAAATATCGCGAATCGTCCTGTCAGTCCTACGGGTTGTAATCCGGTGCCTTGCGCATTAGAACCATTTTTTCATGGATCTGAAGCAGCCGTACGCAACCTGCGGTCCGAAAAGCTTTTATGTGCGGCCCGAAACACATTTTTTTTATCAGGAACGTGATTAAAAAAATCTGGCATTGTAAATTTTTAATATCTTAAAATACGCGCGAATAAAAAGAAAAACTCCAGTCATTTTAAAATCGATGATTTCTATGGTTGGCTGAATTCAAGATTGTGGTTTTTATAATGGATCCTTCTGAAAATAAGTATTTTTGGAATAGTTAAGTGTCCTGATTTCAAAATTAAACAGAATTGACGCGCAAATGAATATTAAAGAAAATATTAATTACACTTTAAAGTTTCGAATATTACCGTACCATACCTGTACCGGACAAAATTATATTCATGAAAATTTTTTGATCAGACTTCGCTCTTATGATGTGCTGCCATTGCCTTCCAATGCGTCGCTGAGGGTTATCATCTCTTCCTGTAGATGCTCGCCAACGTGTTGATAAGACCTCTCTTCTGTGATTGATGATAGTGGGAATTTACATGTAGGTAACAGTTTGTGTGGGTTGGCTTACTATAAACTCTGTGTGGGCGTTCTTTTTTACTTCCGACATTAGGAAAAGGTAGCACGTTGTCTCTCTCGACCTCCATGGTGAATTTCAGGTTCTGGTGGAGCCAATTGAGGTGCTCCAAAAACCCCACGTAGTTTGTCCCCCCTGTGGCTAGATTGCAAAACATGTCATCGACGTATCTCCACCAGACCTTTGGAGTAAAAGATGCTGTGTCCAGTGCTGTTTCTTCTGTATTGCTGTTTGTAATGCAAATCGACCAGAATGCTAATTTTGACCAACTCCCTAGTTCTTCTGTCAATTCTATCCGTTGGATTCTTCTTAATCTTTTTATGCATGCTGCTATCCAAAAGTCTCCGCAACTTCGCTGTATAGTCCACTTAGTTCAAAATCACAGTGGCGTTCCTTTTATCTTCTGGAAGAATCAGGATTTCATCATTTGCACGTAGGCTCTTTATGGCAGTGTGTTCCTCTTTGGATATGTTGAGACGCGGAGACCTTAGCCTTTCTTAATATGGTGCGTACAATTAATTACAATTAAGTACAATTAATGTGGAAGGGCGAGTAGTGTTTATGACTAGTTAATATCTTTTCTAGTTCCTCTTGTAGCGACTGGTTTTGAATTTGTTCTACAACCGGTATCTGTGATGATCTGCTTTCTGCTATCACCGAGGGCGGCATATCATCTTCATTGATGTCAACCAAAGCAACATTAGATGGACTCAGGCGAGAATCTGTTAGTGTAAGGACTTTTGAATTAGGCAGTTTAGAATTGCGATATAAACATTAGTTTTATGATTTACACTTGGCAGTTAAACCATCTTCGGCTTTCCAAAAGTGTTTCCATACTTGCGAAGAACTACTAAAATCTTTGTACACTACTGTTTGCCAACTATTTGACATCTTTTCACACGTATTAGATTAGAAATACTTCTAATTGACACAATATTGTTAGTAAAACTAAGAAGAACAAAAATAATCAACTAAGGGCCGGTTGTTTCAAGTTGGATTAAAGTAAGCGTTCTTTTAAAGCATAGATTTTTACGTTCTCCACCAATCAGACGATCCGTTTTCGTAAAAATCTATGCTTTAATCGACCGCTTACTTTGATCGAACTTGAAACAACCGGACCTAAGTAATTAAGAAAACAAACAGGTTGAGTGAGATGTGACACATCAGTGAGCGATGTGAATGAATGAAAAAGTCCCCCCTCTGCCACCCGCGAAGTCGCGCAGAATGGCGCGCGACACGGCTGTACACGCACCATTCTGTGCCCAGCCACGCGCCGATGAACACATGAACCTTGCCGCTGCTTGATCTCGCACAAATTTTGATGCGAGATTGATCTTGCAAAATTGGTGCGAGATTTCGGTATTTCGAGATCTTGGTATTTGGTACTCGGGACCTTTCTGACCAACGTTCCGGATCCCATTGCAGGGTCCATCATCATGCAGGGCTGATGTGTTGTTGTTAGTGTTGTGGTTAAGTATTTGCTTGCAATACTGTGTTGAAAACAGGGTGTTTCTGTGTTTTGCATTTTTGTGTTTCGCTATTTCTATTTTGGCTAGCAATACCATATCTAAAGCAGGGTGTTTTGTGTGAAACATCGGAAAGAAATATTATAAAAACACGGCATAATACCCCAGAAGACACAAACCAGAAAAATACAAAATGTTTCTACGTTCAATATTTATCATATATCTACTATCTATGATTCGCGTAAAAATTTGGTATTGTCTAAAAATAAAAATTTTGTGATGTAAATCTTGTCTACGATTTGTACATTTTCCTCAGATATTGCCTAAGAATACTCATTTGCGTTGATTCTGTGAAATCAGGACACTCAACTATATCAAAGATACTCATTTTCTGAAGGATCTGTTATAAGGAGCATCATCTTGGATATAGCCCTATAAATTTTTCACTTATTTATATATTGCATTTTTTTAAATTTAATTTTTAATAAAATCATTGTCTGAATATCGTAACTCGAATTTAAAGTAAAATGTTTTTCTCCTCTTTTGAGGATTTGTCCCAACACCCTTGAAGAATATTAATGAAAAAAACTATTAGTAGCAATCTCCTATTATTGCTTTTACCTGTCATATAGCCTGTGATGTAAGGCATCCTGATTGAGGGAAACGTTCACTTGAGGTTGCGAGAAGTCTGCAGGAATCGGGGATGCCCCACAATCTGTCAGGTTGAGGTCACTGACTTCACTACCAGGGGGAGTGGAACACGGGGTCATAAACATTTCTAGGAAAGAAGCAAATTTTTAAATATGAGACAATTCAATGCAATAAAATATAAACATATCGACGGCTCCTTGGTCTAATATTTTGCAATAAATAATGTTTTTATTATAAAAAAAAAATTTTTTCTTTCTTGGAATTAAAGATATAGTTAAATACATATGAAATACACAAAAAAACTCAAAATCGTCGATTTGTGGGTTACGATATTATACCTAGGAGCCGTCGATATATACATATTTAATTTAGAATAAATAATTTTAAGCGTACCATTTTCGTCATCTTCTATGACGGGATCGTTCTGTTGATTCTCTACAAATCCATTAGAGAGATGCATTTTTCCAAAATCCAAAACCACTACTACGCCATTTTTGTCAGTAAACTTTTCTATCAAGAATATTTGTGGTGCAGATATGTCAAGTTCCAGATGCCATAGACTTCTCTCACTCTGCGGTTCAAAATACAAATGCATCTAAGATTAAAGTATTTACAACACGCACGCAACCATTCTAACTACTGCATACAAATCATAAACCCAACTTGCACAGTAGGCACGGGGAAATCACTCCACGATTCTAAAGGCTAGGACTTAAAGGAAATAAATTTATTTTTGATTTATATGGCAATAACTTTGTGGTGCAACATGATTATTTTAATTTACACTGAAACTTCGTAATGCACACATGTTGATTTTGTTGATGTCACTACTACAGGTTTGAGAGGAGCAGTCCCTTTCATCATCAAGTGTAATTAATAACTGAGGGACTGTTCCTCTCTAAACTATACTAGTGACAAAATAACTTAAAATATAACATATAAATGGTGTGAGTATTGTACATGTTTCCAATGCCAGCTTAAAAAAAACATATAGCGAAATCATATAAAGTAGCGAGAAGTACAGATTGTTTTAAAATACATGCAGATAATATTTAAAGTGTAGAAATATTATACTCATAAAATATTACCTACTGGTAATGTTCGATATTCGTGACGTCGCGTTGGCACAGAAATTGATTCAAAACAATATTGTTATTTTCTTATGTGGCAACACTGATTGGTCCCTATCGAAAAAGATCCTACCCTCAATTGTTTCAAATAGTTCCTATTCCCCTCTCGTTTTCGACAAGGCTTGTGTTAAAAGCTCCAATTTTTCGTCTCGTTTTTTAATTGTACATTTTATAATTTTCGTTTAATTTCGTCTTCGCCGAACTTCGGGAGTAACGTTGGTGGCCAACCAAGTGAAACAGTTGTTTGGTGAAGTTATATCGCATCGAGGGACGCCAAAACCCAAAAAGGTGAGTCGAAACGTCCATCATTTCTCAATCAAAATACAGTCCACTTTTTGCCATCTTTTCCCCGCGTACGCGGCGATTTTGTGTCGCGTACAGGTCACTTATAAAAATAATGTATTTAATATTTATACACATTTACGAATTTATAATATACATATGTGTTTTAAAATCGTGAATCAATTGCGGCGCAATTATTGCGCATGCGCGTATGTCAAACATCAGAAATATTTACGTTTTCTGTTTCAGTCGCTTTCAAAGGCTACTTTTAGTTTGAAAAATGTTATATTCCAGTTTGAATCAAGTCGCAGACTTTATAATATGGAAACGCGTGCAGTACATACATTGTCTATGATATATTAGTTATTGTCATAATCATGTCTTTTAGGTTAGAACGTCGCATTCCAAATGTCGTTTTTCAGACATTGTTTATGTTTTTTCTTTATTTTTATTTTATATTTTCCAGAGCATTAATAATAATTTGAGGACATGGTGTAAAGAACAAATGTGTCACTATAGGAAGTTGTTAAATTGTTACAAATAAACATCAAAAGATTTGGCAGTTTGTGGCGCAATATTTTAATTGAAAATGTGATTTTTATTTAAACTTTATACTGCACATACAATATGAGTTATTGATTACTACTATAGTTTCGAGATCTCTCTCATTATCAGGTATATTTTTTTTTTATTTTTTTATTTATTAGAGACACTAACAGGATAATGGGTACATGATACTCAGATAATAAACATTATAGTGAAGACTATGCCCATTATCCCAATTACAAGTGTCTTCGGCATGCTCTAGTAACATGTATTTTTGTAATTAATTATATTTTACATGTACATTTATGTATATTATATATTTGTGTTTGAGTGTAGTGCGATTAGTATTTAAAGGATCTATAGGTTCATGTCGTCGTTAAGAAAATGGATGTTGTGTATGAGTGAGTTTTTAAACGAAGATAACGTGTCTGCAAGAATATCAGCATCAATGTTAGGGTCAGCACAATACAAATTATATGTGCGACACAACCTTGTAATGGGAGAAAAGTAACCGACATTATTAGTGTGCTGACTTATTCTGAAGAACTCAGGGTTTCTTATACGGGGTTTAACATGCAAATTTATATCAGATAGACAGAGAGAATCAATAGCTCCGCTGAGAATCTTGTGTAGCACAATGAGATCGGATATTTTTCGTCGGGACTCAAGTTTGTGCATCTTGAAAAAGGCAAGTCGATCTTCGTAGCTGTGAAGGTTATTGTGTTGACCAGCTTTGTATGACAAAATACGTAAAAACTTTTTCTGCACTCTCTCGATTCTCGTAATATGTGTTGTGTAATAAGGTGACCAAATAACTGACGAATATTCCAATATACTTCGTACTAGTGATGTATAGAGAATTTTTAGACTTTGAGGATTTTTAAAGTCTTGAGTAATTCTGGTGTTAAATCCCAACATAGTATATGCCTTGTTTGTGATATTATCAAAGTGGTTTCTAAAAGTGAGTTTAGAATCTAGCATGACGCCCAGATCCCTTATTGAATCGACTTTAGCGAGTGGAACGTCACCCAGTTTATAAACAAATTCTATTTTTTTAATATTTTTAGTGAAACTAATACATGAACATTTCTTATCATTAAGTGACATATTATTTGCTTTACACCAATTTGATAGTTCGTCCAGATCTCTTTGTAGGAGATGACTATCTTCCAGGCTACGAATGGTGGAATAAATTTTTAAATCATCGGCATATAATAGACACTTATTTCTTAATATATTTGGCAAGTCATTTATGAAGATAAGAAAGAACAAGGGACCAAGGTGAGAACCTTGAGGAACTCCTGAGGTGATAGAAACCGGAGATGAATCATATCCATTTACAGTCACCACTTGAGTTCGATGAGAAATGTAAGACTCTATCCATCTCAATAAGTCGCCGTGGATTCCTATAGCATGAAGTTTTTCCAAAAGTATACGATGGTTCACCTTGTCAAACGCCTTGCTGAAATCTGTATATATTACATCCACTGAGATCTCGAATCAAACGATTTGCAAATCTGACTCACAAACTCAAGCAGGTTGGTAGTTGTGGATTTTTTTGGAACAAAGCCGTGTTGATTAATGCAAAGTGTCTGACGAAAGTGGGCGAATATGTATCTATAGCAAATAATCTCGAATATTTTTCCAAAACAAGATAGTTTACTTATAGGTCTATAGTTACTAACGTCACTTTTATTTCCTGTCTTAAATATTGGTGTGATGTGAGCTACCTTCCATAAGTCGGGAAACTTTCCTTCTTTTAAAGATTTGCTAAAAATGATATAGATAGGATCTAGAAGAAGGTGAGCACAATTTTTTATAAGAAGTGGAGGAATACCATCTGGTCCTGCGCCCTTGGCGGGATCCAATTCTTTCATAATTATGTACAGTCGAACTCGGTTATAACGAGCTCGGATATAAGGAGATCCCGGCTATAATGAGAAAAAATGTGAATTCATTTTGATTTGCGCATATTCCCACACAATCGGTCTCGGCTATAAGGAGCGCGATTCCCGGATATACGGAGCAAATTTTAGAAACTCTACAGACATATTTGCTTGGGTTGCAGAAAAAAGACAAATACGTACTCGTAACAATGAACTATTTCACTTTGCTTTTAAAGCGGCTCACACTTAATTAGGGTTCATTTTATGATGTACACAAACTTGTGTCCGAAAATCCCACGTGCGCAGGCAAGCAATAGTTTACTGAAGGTCGAGAATACTGGTCATATAACTCCGATTATTGGGGGTTTCCAAAATGTTTATGGTGATAGTTTATTTTATGCAGTTAACTGTATTAGCATTTAAAAGCCTAATCAGTTAAAAGCGAATTATTCTATCCGAAACATGTTCACTAACACACGAAAGTATCTCTAGGTTCGCGAAAAAGTCGAAATTATCGGCGTCAAAAAATCTGTAAAATCGTCTTCTACAGTTTCATCACTCTGGAAAGATAAGGATGTTTATTTAGATGCCTTTGAAAATAACATCACACAGTCAAAAAAAATTGTGAAAAAAGTGAATCCCGGATATAAGGAGTCCCGGCTATAAGGAGCAAATTTAGTCGGTCCCGTCGTGTTCCTTATAACCGAGTTCGACTGTAGTTAAAATGTACATTCTTATAGGTTTTTAAAAATATTAGTGGCGGATCTATAAATATTGAATTGTTTAAGCCATGTATTCACTAGGGGACAAATTGTCCCTCAACAGCACGCGCGGCATAGAGTCTACGTGATGTTACAACGTCGTGCACTGTTCTGCCACGTCGCGCACAACATAGCGCGGCATTTCTACGTGCCGTGGCAACGTTGCCATGCGCACGGTACCCGAGCGTACTCACTGCAACATTCCGCGGAGCGTCAGTACCACGTGGTATGTTTACAAGTGAATACGCATGCGCTGTATCTGTCAAGATGACAATGCGGGGAAACGAAATCGTTCTTGAACTCATCGAGCTGTATCGATCGAAGATCGCATAGAATGTCCGTCCTTCTTTCTCTTTGCAGTAAATAATTTCGCATTCTCCTCTTTTTTCTCCTCTTACTTTTCGATAAACTCATTAACATAAACAGATACGCGGCTATCATCATAACCTCATAGGGCGATATATTTCCGCGACGTCTGGAAAACAATAATTATTTGCAAAAAGGACCTTGTTTTTAATAATATTCAATTTACTACAGTAAAACCTCGTTAATTTGATATTGTGACCCAAAAAAACATTTCGAATTGCGCGGAACCCTGTTTTCGCCAAATGAGATACCGCAGCTGCCATCGTAAACTCTTCGGGTGACATTTCCGCGACAAGATATGCGAGTCCCGGTGTGTACACGTCAAATGACCGCGTCATTGTCCCCGAAACATGAGCGTAGATGTTGATGCGACATGCCGAGCGGAATGTTTCGCGATTTGTCCCCTAGTGAATACATGGCTTTATTTATAAAATTTTTACTACCTGTTTGTATTTGGTTTATGAGGTTTGATTAAAAAATACATAATATTATAATATTATATATGGATTCGATTCGTCCAATCAAAATTCACGTCACACAAAAATTGTGTTGGTTCAGTTGTCCCTGATGTTGGTATTGTTGTTTGATTGGTTGACATTGGTAAACACATCAGATTCTTACTTTATTGTTGGCTGTCAAAGAGGTAACATATATTTTGGTGCGCTCGGCCATTTATTATTTATGGAAAAATAGAATGGTTTCAACTTTTCTGCCCAAAAACAACACCGTTTATGATGTCTTAGCCTCTGTATTCGCCGGATGTGGCCTTCTATGACATCTTTCTATTCCTGAAGATGAAAAGACTCGTGAAAAGATTAGATTTTGCCAACATTGCTATGGCTCCTACGTATAATATCGTAACCCACAAATCGACGATTTTTAGTTTTTTGTGTATTTCATATGTATTTAATTATATCTTTATTTCCAAGAAAGAAAAAAAAAATTTTGCAATAAATAACGTTTTTTTCGGACGTATTTTATCGTATCTCAAACAATCACATATTTTTTTACGAAGTCTACTATCGTATGTAACACTTACGATAATTTGTGTTGGAAAATAACATAAGATAATTTTATCGTATGTAACACTTACGATAACATACGTTGGAGAATAACATAAGATATTTATCGTATGTAACACTTACGATAATATGCGTGAGAAGTTAACATAAGATAATTATCGTATGTAACACTTACGATAATATGCGTGAGAAAATAACATAAGAAAATTATCGTATGTAACACTTATGTTATTTTACGTCGCGTCTTTTCCGAAGTATAATATCGTATGTGCATTTCTACAAAAACCTTTAATAATAATTAACCGGAGCACTGCCGGCAATGGACTATCCCCAGCGTTCTGCCAATTCGATAACAACAGTTTCCATAACATCGGAACTTATTGAGAAACAGCTGAAAAATCTTAAGGAGGATGCAGCTCCTGGTCCTGATAATATTCCTTCTGTTGTACTGAAGCGTTGTGCTGGCCCCTTGAGCGCCATTATTGCCCCCATAATGCAAAAATCTCTTGATGAAGGAAAACTACCCGCGGATTGGAAGAGGGCAATAGTAACTCCCATTTATAAGAAGGGAGACAAATTGAATCCAGCCAACTACAGACCTATAAGCTTAACATCAGTTCTGTGTAAGGTAATGGAGAGAATTATCGCTGAGGACTTACGAAGATTTATGGAAGACAACGGCATTGTAGATTTGGATCAGCACGGGTTTGTGCCTGGACGTTCCACTGTGACTAATCTTCTCACATGTCTAGAAAGGTGGTCCACTAGTTTTGATAGCCATGAACCTATAGACATATTTTATCTTGATTTTGAAAAGGCTTTTGACAGAGTCCCACATAATAGATTAATCGCTAAGTTAGAACATCTAGGAATCCGTGGTTCACTACTTCAATGGATTAAGAGCTTTTTGACTGACTGAACGAGTGGGTGACTCTCTATCTGCACCGCAAGTAGTTTTAAGTGGAGTTCCACAGGGGAGTGTGCTGGGACCAATTCTCTTTATCTTATACATTTTGGATCTTCGTGCTGCTGTCCAGTCCACTGTGAGTTTCTTTGCTGATGACACAAAATATTTCGGTAACCCCCTTACTGACCATGAGGTATTACAGAGAGACTTAAATCAATTATCGGAGTGGACAATGCAGTGGCTCATATGTCTTAATGTTGACAAATTTTGTGTTCTCCATGTCGGCAAGAATAACCCAAATATTGAGTATACCTTAAACGAAAGCCTAATTAAGTCAGTGGTCTCACAGAAGGATCTGGGTGTTACTATTACCAAGGACTTTAAATGGTGTGAGCACATAGCGAGTGTGGTTAAGAAGGCTAACTCTATTTTGTATTTAGTGAGAAGATCATTCCAACATCTGACAATACCACTATTCACAACTATTTATAAGACATATGTGAGGCCTCTCCTCGAATATGCCTCTCAGATCTGGAATCCATATTTTGTTAAAGATATAGTTTTACTGGAAAATGTTCAGAGACGAGCCACAAAATTGCCCTTGGGTCTTAAAAACCTGGAATATGCGGAAAGGCTGAGAGTATTGAAACTGCCCACTCTTCAGGAGCGACGAGCAAGAGGTGACCTCATCGAGACATTCAAGATTCTATCGGGCTACTACAATATTCCTAATATGACAGATATGTTTGCATTTAACACTAATGTGGGCCTTCGAGGATATCATCTGAAGTTGAACAAGTCTCGGTTCTCGTGTAACTCAAGAAAGCATGCATTAAGCAATAGAGTGGTCAATATGTGGAACAGTTTGCCCGAGGATGTTGTGTCTGCAGCCAGTGTCAACCAATTTAAGAATAGGCTGGATATTCAAATGAGAGACAGTGATATGGGCCTATCAGCTTAAGCTGCCTGCCCATTATCAATAATAATAATAATAATTTCGCCTTTTTTGTGATTATTTATGAAACTACAGTATAAAGTTAAATATTGAAATGAAATTTCAAAAAAATTGGGCAATATTTAGATTTATACCGGATGAAAATATGTTCAAATCCTTCTCCTGTAAAATTGAATTTTGTGGGTTACGATATTATAGAAGATAAAAATAGAATCGCTAAAGGAGCTAAATGCTATATCGAAAATTGCATTCCAGTAGTGCTTCGAAGATATGAAAAAGCACTGGCACAAGTGTATTATATCTGACGTGGACTACTTTAAAGGGGATAAAATTAATAAACTCAAAAATTTTGCAGTATTTTTTATAAAACAGCGTATAACATTCCAGAGGTCTCGTCCCACTGCACAATGCTTGTTCGTACGGCCATTTGGAGGTCACGGAGCTGCTGATCAAGCACGGAGCCAACGTCAACGCCAATGATCTCTGGGCGTTTACACCGCTGCACGAAGCCGCCAGTAAATCCCGTGTAGAAGTAAGGATTGTGTTTTCTTATAATCAAATTTTCATTTAGAAGTGGGCTAATTGTGCATTATATGCTAAAGACAATCAATGGTAACATTTTTTATAAACCTCAGGTCTGCTCGTTGCTTTTGAGCGAAGGTGCCGATCCCACGCAGCTGAATTGCCATGGCAAGTCCGCCATAGACGTTGCGCCCACCAGAGAGCTCCAGGAGAGACTGGCCAGTGAGTCCACTTTTGTATATCTTTTATTATTTTACTGGCCTGGTTTCAAAAGTAGACTGCCGAGAATTTTTGGTGATTTTTTTTGTACTATAATGAAGTGCGTTTCAATTTGCCTCAGTGGAGTACAGGGGACACTGCCTGCTGGAGGCGTGCCGCTCGTCCGATGTTGCTCGCGTAAAGAAACTGCTCTCGGGACATTCCTGCGGTATGATGTTGACCCCGGCCCCACCACAGGTGAGAAAGAAATCCCTACTTTTATGTCCACAACTGACATTGATATTAGATGTGATTACCATGTTGAGTAGTACTGAAAGACTGACAGACTTACTCATATAATATTCTTAACCAGAGTGTGATGTCTACCCATAGATTATAAAATTGTACAGAGATGAACTAAACCCCTTCTTTAGGTGAAAGGATTGGGTCACAGTCTAAAATGTCCCCCCATTGCATATATTTGTGACACATTTATATTGCTGTTGGAAGTATTCTCATTTAATTAAATTCCCTAGTGAATAAAAGGTATTTTTTACAATAGATGTTTTTTAAATTCTTTAAAATTTTATTCCAAACTGAATCTTTTTAACTAAAAATATATTTTTGTAATAAAGCACGACTGTTTTACAAAAAAGTATTTAGTTTGACCGTTTCATAATTGTTACAACATTTACAAACCCGTAGTAAATAAAACCCGATTGTGTATAAAGAAATTTACATTTGTTCGTATCTATATCTTTTAGTGATCCGTGCATCTACCATCAATTTGTCTGGGACGCAGAGCTCTTGAATAAACGCGCAGCGTTCATTATTTATTTCTAAAGAGAATTAATTTGATAAAATTATTATTATTTCTCAGTCGTCCGAGGTGCGTCCCGGCTCACCGGCCGGCGGCGGCCCGTCACCACCTCCTCCATCACCCCCTCCGCCACTCAGTCAGCCGCATCCGTCAGGAGCGGGCGCCTCCCAGCAACAGCAGCAAGCGTCTCCAGCAACCAATCAAGCAACTCCGAACCCTCCGGCTACGACCGTTGTCACTTTCAAGCACCCATACACGGGCGAAACTCCGCTGCACTGCGCGGCCGGCAGCCAGCATCCCAAAAGAAAACAGGTAGTTATACTATTAGTCTACAAGTTTTTAATTCTTCTTCTTCTTCTTCCTTAGCCTTTATCCCTCCACTGCTGGATGTAGGCCTCTTCCACTTTCTTCCACTCATCTCTGTTTCTCCCCCTTCGCATCCAGATTCTTTCTGCTTGCTGGACAATGTCGTCAGACCACCTTTTGGGAGGTCTTCCGACACTTCTATTTTTCGTTCAAGGCCTCTACTGTAGGATTCTGGGTGCCCATCTAGTATCCTCCTGTCGAGCCATATGTCCAGCCCACTGCCATTTTAGTTTCGCAATACGGTCCATAATATCGGCAACTTTTTAATTTGTTTTTAATTCAGAAGAGGTTTATTCCCGTGTAAACGGTGATAAAAATATAATGTTTGAAATATACTTAGAAAATTTCTAAACATTTTTTAAAAGATTCAATGGTGGACTATTAATACAGGGCGTCTCATAGTTTGTATCAAAATTGGCAGGATAGGCAAGAAACTCTTTTACATTCAATTTTGAATAGAAAATTTTCTTTACACTTTGGGTGCAATGTCGAGAGTTATGGAGATAAACGACATCAAAGTTTGCATTTTTTTCTTTTTCAATATTTCTGCCTTATTTTCTGTAAAACGTTGGACCATCCCTACAGTAACTTATATGGAATATTAAAAATTCATTCACTCTAATACAAGTCAAATAAAATGACAAAAACCTTACAAAAAAAATATATTTTTCACATTTCTGCAAGGTTTAATAATTTTATTTGTCTTGTCAATATAAGTTATATGTTTTACAAAAGATAACCCAGAAATATTGTAACTGTTGATATTTCACTCTAAATATAAAGAATATCTTCTATTCAAAATTGAATGAAGAAGACTTCCCCAAAGTTTTTGCTACTAGCTACGAGACACCCTGTATATAAGAACATAGCTACAGGTCAGTACATGCCATTAAGGAAATTTTACATTGTGTACTCCGTTAGACTCATACAAAAGAAGAATTTTCACAATAGGGCACCCCACAAAGCTAAAATAAACAAATTGAAGGATCTCTACAATGACACAGCAACATTAGATAGATTCAGAGTGTGTTTAAAAATGGAGACAGGCAAAAGATCCGTAAAGTAAACAGTGGCCTTTTATTTGATAGATTTTTTATGCTGCTAACATTTCATATCGCACACTGATGCATGGAAAGAGGCCCTACTAGATAGAGAAGAAATATGGACGAAAAAACATCTCGTTTAAATACGTAAACAGATTAGATTACGTCGGTGACAGACGTGAAGCTTGCTCACACCGTATCATTTTTATGAGTTTAATCGACTGTCTTTTGAATTATAAGATGATCAGAATTTCGTAAGTGTTCGCGATTAAAATTTTAAAAATATATTACGTTTTAGTTACCCACCTAAACTAATCCAGTCCAGAAGTGTGACAGTTCGAGAAACAGAACTATCGCCACAGAATAGAGAATATGCTATCGCTCAAAGGATAAAAATTAGAAATACTGTCGCTTTGTGGTGACTTTGGACTAGACTAGTGTAGAATGAGACACAAAACGCAAAATAAATTTTGAAAAACAAGGTCCATGTGCCATTAGAATCTTGTTATAAAATCATATAATGAAGAATTGGTGCAGCCGAAACTTTCAACTTTCAACACTTCAAAATGACTATTTTAATAATATCCGTTACCTACATAATGTTGATATGCACAGAAGAAATTAATAATGCAGTAAGAACCGTGTTCACGCAATGACTTATTTAAATTGTTATTCAAGGCCCGGTTGTTTCAATTTGGATAAATAAAAGTTTGTTTAAAAGCATATATTTTTATGGAAACGGATTTCAGACTTGTCATATTTAATTTTTGACAGTTCGGAAACCAATAAATTCACCAGTAAGTAGAAGTTAAAATATTGTATTCATTTCTATTGGTGAAAAACTCTTTGAATATGATAAGAATGACCTTGAATATAATTTCTCTAAAATGCCAGTGAATGATGGACTCACTAGAAAAACAGATTCACTGTAACATATATAGTAAACACGCTTTTTAAAATGAAATTAAAGGGATTAAAATTTTAAAAAAAAAATCGAATTTTGAATTAGGGAAGTAGAATTTAGTAAGAAGCTTCCAAAATGTCCATACACTACACTAAACATTTATAAATTCACAACAAATGCGTTTTCACAAAAAATGGCCAATGTTCCACTAATTTATTATCAAACTTTCCTATTTCTTCAGTAAAAATAAATATAAATTATTGAGAAAAAAATCAAAGAGTCAGCTTTGCAGCTCTTCATGTTTGGCCGCGCGAATGTGCCATCGTATTTATTTTCATTGAACTAATGAAAGGATGTTTAGATTTTGGCGGGAATTTTAAAATTGTCATATTGGCGACTATTTTTTTGCGATCTTTCTCTTCCTCTCAATCTTATTGTCCTTTAATCAAGTATGTTTTGAATTAAACAGTTAATGTTTTAAATGTTTTGCGAACTGATACAAATTTAAATTTGTAATGAAACACTAGATATAAAATTAAATATGTAATGGACTACAATGCAAAACAAGGATGCACCAAAAGTATGCAATGTTCTTCACAGTCCTTTCTAAAATCTCAAAAGAGTTTCAGTTTTCACAAAATTCACAAACAATCACATAAAAAAGTTAACATGTATGTCAATGACAATATTTTCGCGCGATTTCACACATATAAGCAAATAAAAATTTAAATTTGACATCAGTCCTGATGATGGACCCTGCAATGGGATCCGAAACGTCGGCCAGAGAGGTCACATATAAACGGCAGAATGTCCCAGACAACTATACACAGAATTGTCTGAAATTTTTTTCACATTTCCAATTAGCCATTTTTTCAAATTATAGGTTTTTATATGAAAATTTATTTGAATTCTTTTAATTATACAGAATTTCGAATTATAGTTGTTTGTATTAACAAGCTTTTACTGTATTCATTTCAGGTGATGGAAATTTTGATAAGAAAAGGAGCCAGAATGAATGAAAAAAATAAAGACTTCTTGACACCACTCCATGTGGCGGCCGATCACTCACACCTGGATGTTATGGACTTGCTGCTCAGAAACGGTGAGCATTATAATTTTTTTAATGAAAACAATTTGGTGTACACGACGGGCCCTTGATCTTCTGCCTTCTGGTCTTGCCTGGAATATCCGCTTTGGCAATATATCCCAGCCACCGTAACTGTGGTTTCTCATTAAACGTCAATAAGGGTATGCATAATATAATTCAGGTATGCATAATATAATACAGTGGAACCCTGTTAATTCCAAATTCAAGGTACAAAAAGAAAATTGCGATGCGATTGCAATATTCGCAAAAAATTGTAAAATTCCATATTTCCAGAAATATTTATTAAGCTAATAGAAAGATCGCGACTTTTATGTTGGTAAAGAACCTGATATTGATGTATATCTGCGAGTTTTTTTGTGATGGACGAGTAAATTTTTCATATAATAGCGTGTTTCTTCGAAAGGTCCAATGTGACGTGAGAACTGCGCAATGTCGTTGCAGAAATGACATTATTTTTACAAATTCCACCCAAAACTTTTTGTGTGAATTTTATTTCATTTTTCAATGGTGAATTGCATCTGTCAAATCATAATGATTATGTTGAGTATGTTTGTTCTTTTTTTCTTTTATTGTTTTTATATGAATTACTGAGTTTTAACAATCACACAAATTCAATCCGTTTCTATTAACATGAGTTAGTTTATGGTCATTTATTAAGAAACTTCGTAAAATGTAGGTTTTTGAACATTTTATACCCAGTATTTAAAATGTTTATTTACGACGACATTGACATTGATGTTTTCCATTTTAATTATACATAAATCGTATTCGAAATATATTGAAAATTTTTACCTATATGTAAAATATTTATTTTTTTAGAACATCCTTTATTAGAGTACTTCTTTTATAGTGCAGTTATTTTTGTGGATTAAAGCTACTCAGAATAGTTTTTTATATACAGTTAAAAAAATACAAAATATGTATGTACCGATATAGGTACATGCGTATATATTTTTTTAAATATAGGCATATAGACGGTCACAGCATAACTTATGTTTATACCCACTGCTCATCACGGCTGATGATGTTCTATGATATTTAATTCAATCCGGGGAACTCCAATATGTTTTTTTAATATCTATTCAATAAACATATTTTGTCTACATCTTCCTATTTGTTTTAAATATCATAGAAGTACAATATTTTCTCAAAAAGCAACATAAAATAATTATTAAAAAAAATTTTTTAGTCATTTTAAAACATTTAAATAATCCTGTCATTAATACCAATTCTTCCAGGTGCCAAGGTGAATGTGCTGGATGGACTCGGGCAGACTGCACTTCATCGTTGCGGAAGACGGGACGCGGCTGCCGCGTGCAGACTGCTCCTCGCACACCGGGCTGACCCCTCGCTAGTCGGCCAGCAGAGCTACGGTGGAGACGGCTCATCCCAGGTTATGCAAGGTTAGTTTGGGTCATATTTCGGAAACTTAAACTTGGTTTGTTAATGAATTACTCAGAGACCACTACCAAATTCCATATTCCGCATTCTTGTGGGGATTTCATCAGAGTAGCTGGAGCTTCAAGCTTTGATAATAATAGCCAAACTTGAGCTGTCAGAGATCGTGATAGCCCTTTGGAATGAGTATTTGCGATTATTGTTTTTTAATTAATTGCTGCATGATGTTTAAAAACAAATCATTATTTAAAACATGTATTTGTTTATCTTAATATAATTTTTCTCAGAACGCACCTCAGAGGACGAACGCGAGCGTCCATCGAGCCCAACCGGTGACGCAGAGCGCCGCCTCCTAGAGGCAGCCCGCTGTGGAGACGCGGACGCTGCCAAGTCACTTTTGAGAAGTCGCCCTGCGTTGGTCAACTGCCGGGACTTGGACGGCCGCCACAGCACACCGCTACACTTCGCAGCTGGCTACAACCGCCTGCGTCTGGTAGAGACTCTTCTGCAGCACGGGGCCGATGTTCACGCCAAAGACAAAGGGTGGGTGATTGTTATGCGGTTAATCTACAACATATGATGGAGCCACTTCATCAAATTTTAAACTTTAAACAAGTGTTTCACTTTTATTCCTAGAGATATTAATTTTTATTTTTCTATATTAACAGAAAGAAATCAGCTATCGCCAAATACCACTGCTGTCGGTAGGATGACGGTGATATCTATTATATATTTGTTAAGTGTATATTTTTCTGCTAGTATCATTAACCAGTTTACATGATCATTAAGTACATGTATAATTTTTCTGATGATGTCCTCAGCGGCCTGGTGCCTCTGCACAACGCATGCTCTTATGGCCACTACGAGGTGACAGAGCTGCTTGTACGTGCGGGTGCTTCGGTGAACGTAGCTGACTTGTGGAAGTTTACTCCGCTGCACGAAGCTGCTGCCAAGGGAAAGGCAGATATCGTGAGGTTATTGCTGAAGGTAACTGACAAATGCATCTAATTATTTTACCATCATCAACATCTTCATCCCCTTATCCTATTAGAGTCCGGAGTCTAAAGACTCAGCAAAATGCTTCCAATTTCCCTGTCTTGTGCTGCTTCAGTATGTGTTAACCAGTCAAGACCCATTCTATTTTTATACACCTTTTTGTTGCTTCTCCTAGCTTAATGTGGGGCGACCCACCGGCCGCCTTTCTCCGAGGTTGCCAAGAGGATACTTCTTGGTACTCATTCCCCTGGCATACTTAGCATATGCCCACCTCATTTGTGATTATATATGCCTTATATCGGCACTTCTCACTCTGTCCACCGGTGTGACTCCAGCTACCTCCCTTAAACTCATCTCGGTAGCCTGGATCCATGTTCTCACTCTCACTGTTAGGATCCAAATTTGATGGCCATATATATGTTACAGCGAATTTGCATTTTTAGTGAGACTATACTTTCACTAGTAAAAATGTACTTTTCCCGGTCGGGCAGAGTGGGGGCAGTGAAAACATCTAAATCAACGAATTCTCAGATTCACTACACATAATCCGTGAAAATACGTTACTCAAAGCATAGACAATATATCGGTGAAACCATCAATTTGTACACGTAATTCTTAAAGCGTAGAAAGTATAAAGGCGGCACTACACTAGACGATTTTTATTCATTTTGCGGTCCTATTTTAACTCCTAAATTAAAATAGGACAGCGGCACCGCAAAACGAATACGAATCGCGAAGTAAGGTGTCGGCTGAAAGATCGCGCACTCGGGTTTTTTATGATATCTGACGACTGCCGGAACAAAACGAGGTTATGTCACCATGTAAATATTGGGGGGTTAAGGGAAAATTTTTATTAATGAATATGTATTTTGTCAATTAAGTTTATTAAATATGTTTTTTTTATAACAATACAACAAAAGTTTATTTCTTACAAATATAGAAACATAAATAAACATACACCCGGTATTATTAATTTTAAATGAACCTTTAAAAGTGCGTCAAGTAACAAACACTCGATGCGAAAAATACAAAAATCAAAGAGATTCTAAGTCATCATTTACGTTTGAATTCATTCAGATTCTTCCGCATTTCCAATTTTCTATCTTTTTATCAAAAATGTGTCTAATGTCGTTTGCGTTTCTTGTTTGCGCACGTGTAAGCACGGGTGGTAGACGTACAACATAAAGTGCGCGGTTTTTAAGTTCGCAAACTTACTCGGCTCGACGTCGGTTACAGACGTGAAGCTTGCTCGCACCGTATCATTTTTATGAGTTTAATCGACTGTCTTTTGAATTATAAGATGATCAGAATTTCGTAAGTGTTCGCGATTAAAATTTTAAAAATATATTACGTTTTAGTTACCTACCTAAACTAATCATTGAATATCAAAGACCAGTCCAGAAGTGTGACAGTTCGAGAAACAGAACTATCGCCACAGAATAGAGAATATGCTATCGCTCAAAGGATAAAAATTAGAAATACTGTCGCTTTGTGATGACTTTGGACTAGACTAGTGTAGAATGAGACACAAAACGCAAAATAAATTTTGAAAAACAAGGTCCATGTGCCATTAGAATCTTGTTATAAAATCATATAATGAAGAATTGGTGCAGACGAAACTTTCAACACTTCAAAATGACTATTTTAATAATATCCGTTACCTACATAATGTTGATTTGCACAGAAGAAATTAATAATGCAGTAAGAACCTTGTTCACGCAATGACTTATTAAATTGTTATTCAAGGCCCGGTTGTTTCAATTTGGATAAATAAAAGTTCGTTTAAAAGCATAGATTTTTACGGAAACGGATTTCAGACTTGTCAAATTTAATTTTTGACAGTTCGGAAACCAATAAATTCACTAGTAAGTGCAAGTTAAAATATTGTATTCATTTCTATTGGTGAAAAACTCTTTGAATATGATAAGAATGACCTTGAATATACTTTCTCTAAAATGCCAGTGAATGATGGACTCACTAGAAAATCAGATTCACTGTAACATATATACAGGTTTGAAAACAGTCAATTTTATCTTGTCAATATTTCATATATTTTCTTCAATAATACATGTTCATTAATTCTCACTTATTATGGGGAGTGTTGGTCCAAATGGATCTATTTCCACTTGTAAAAAATATTGTAATTTTTACAGTCTATGTTTATATAAGGAAATAACCAATGGTTTTAATATATCATTGTAAGTGTATTCATGAACTGTAATAAAATTGTCAAAGTTTTTTTTTTAGGTGGAAATAGCCCCATGTTTGTACCCGATTTTTACAGATGTTTACAAAAAGCCAGAAAGTTTCCTACAAAGTTTCCTTGTTTTTAAAATAATCATTGTATAAATGTTTTGAATAATTAAACAGGTGGAACATGAGCAGATTGTACTTTTTTTTTTACAAAAACAACCATTTTGTTTGGCAGCACGGAGCGGACCCATCCAGGCGGAACCGCGATGGTCTTACAGCGTTACAGCTGACGCGGGAGGGTGATGCGGAGACAGCCGACTTATTACGAGGAGACGCCGCTCTATTAGAAGCGGCCAAGCGTGGTGATTTGCCGCGACTCCGGCGCCTGCTCACACCGCACAACATCAATTGTAGGGATGCTCACGGGCGCAACTCTACACCTCTCCACCTGGCAGGTTAGTACTCGATGCAGGAATGTTCATTGTGAGTGAGAGACAATTGGAACCTCTCAGTATGGTCTCTTAAGATGATATAAGCGTAGTCAGTACCTAGAAATAAAAATTGTTGTATTTAACTAAAATTCTAAAATAAAATATGTACATCTATCGTAATATTCTGTCAGTTAAATATTTAATTTTTCCTTTTTCAAAATTGTAAATAGATCATTATTCGTACATCTCTAATACATCAGTCAAAATTAACTACTTTTGAGTATCATTCAAGTTTGTTAAATGGCCATTAAACTATAAATTCATGATATTTATTTTGAGTATGTCCAAATTTTTCAAGAACACAATACTGGATTTTATCCCCAGAGGGACTCAAGATATTTTATTTTTTTTGCATTACAGATCGCTCCATTTACAATGCAAGTATATCTTGGAGTACCTAAATGGAGGCGATCCGCTGCTTGATGCATTCAATGCTATCATTAAATACATCGACATGCTCGCTCAGTTCATTTAGGAGTCGCACACTACGCGTTATGGTGTGCTTATTCATTATATCCGTTCTGCATTTTGGGACATGAAATAGCGCATGACCTCGATTTCGCAAATAATTGTTTGGTACAAACAGAGCATAATTCTCTAGCAGGTTCGGGGCATCAATTTTATTTCTTAAAATTTTAACCCCCAACATGACTAGGCCCTCCTGTCTGCGCGACTCGAGGCTGCGGTAGTTGCATTCCCTCCGCAGTACTTCATGGTTCATGAATGTAGGATATTCTCCTGTTCTGCGCATGTATAAATAGCGCAAGAATTTCTTTTGAATCTGCTCAATCATGTCGATGTATTTCCTTTGGTCTGGGCTCCACACTGCCTTTCCATATTCCAATTTTGAACAAATTATGAAATTGTACATTTGCTCGATGCACTTCTCATTCGAAAATCCTTTTGATATATGTGTTACGAAACCTAAAAGCTTGTAACACATTGTAACTAGTTGGTTTATGTGACTTGAGAAAGTCAGTCTGGCATCAAAGACAATACCGAGATCCTTGATCTCAGCAACGGGTGAAATTTTTTCTTTATTGATCGTATAATCAAACTTTATTGGTGTTACTGAACGGCTATAAGTAAGACATGCGCACTTTTTTATATTAAAGTGCAGATTGTTCTCCTCAGTCCAGTCCACTAATGCATCCAAGTCTTTTTGTAAATTAATAAATTCATGCATACTCGTAATCTTAGCATAACTTTTCTGGTCATCCGCAGAGAGCACACATTTCCCTGTTTTTATCCTGTCTTGTATATCGTCTATCATAATCAAGAACTGTAAGGGACTAAGGCCCGGTTGCGCCCAGAAGTAAGAGTAATAGTTAAGCAAAAAGCATAGATTTTTACGAAAACGAGTGTTTTGATTGGCGGAGAACGCAAAAATCTATGCTTTTTTCTTAACTATTACTCTTACTTCTGATGGCGCAACCGGGCCTAAGGGTTGATCCTTGTGGAATTCCTGAGTATGCTGGGAAAACTGTTGAACATTCGTCTTCTATAGATACATATTGGAATCTGTCCTTCAAGTATGATGCGAAGAATTTTAATAAATTGTGGTCTTTATATTTGTATATACAGTAAAAGCTCTTTAATACGAAATTCAGGGGACCGAAATTCAAAAAAAAATTCGATTTTCGAATTAGGGAAGTAGAATTAGTAGGAAGTTTTTAAACCATCAACACACTTTCTAAACATTTCCAAGTGTACAAACAAATGCATTTTGTAACATGTATTTTCAAACACATTTATTTGGCCAATGTTGCATTCATTTTTGTCAGTTGTTTCAATAAAATTAAAATAAATTACCTTGATATGTGATCTTGAGCCAACAACTCAATTTTAAAACAGAAAAAATGAAAACAGCAAATATTGTACATCACTTCACTGCGCTTTTCAATTTTGGCGCGATTTTTTAGAATTGTTGAAACAGTCAAATTGGTGATACCATATTTTTTCGCAATCTTACCCTTATTCTCAATTTTCCTGCCCACGTCTTTAATCAAATCCATTTTCATAGAAATAGTTAAAATTTTGACGCCATTTTGATTTGAAACGAAACTCCAGTCAAAATAAAATGCGAAAATAACTAAAATCTAAAATCTAACGTAATAAAATATCTAATATTCTTCACACTTATCAAATAACACAAAATATATTAAAATCGTAAATGAAGAGACTAAAATATCGAAAGTTTTCACAGAAATCACAGATAAAAGCACAAAAAAAAAGTCAATGACGTAATGTTTTCGCGCGATATATTTTCAATTTTAATAAAACACAAAGATGTAACAATTTGAAACTTCAAAACCGGCGACAAAACTTCAACTAATCTCGTCTTTTAGCGGGATATCATAAAACAGGAGTCATAAGAGATCCTTACCCTGCACGCCCCACCACCGCCAGATGTTTTATGACTTTTATTACTCTCATATAGATGTTTATTACTCTCATATAGATGTATGAGCGGTATAAAAAACACTAGCAAATTGTGAGAAAATGTTAACATTTACACAAATGACTTTGTGTCAAATTTCATAATTTTGTCTGAAATTTTTTTCGTATTTGGAATTAGCCATTTTTTCGAATTATAGAAAGCATTTTGTATGAAAATTCATTTGAGGGGGATAAAATATGATTAAATTTTTCGAATTATACCGAATTACGAATTATAGTTGTTTGTATTAACGAGCTTTTACTGTATATTATCTGTATATTATCTCAAGATATATATTATAGATGTCTCATAGATTACTCAAGACATATTACAGATATCCCATAGAGACGAAGCTATTTTTACATGAGAAAGTAGGTATGGAAGTCTTTTTTGTTTTTTTTTTTTTTAGTGAAATTTAAATTTCGCTAAAAATAAATATGAAGTTCTACAAATTAAATACAAAAACCATAAAAAAAAAATATATATATCTTTTTTGGGTGTTTATAGGGTTTACGACTAGAGCCTCCAAATATTCGTTATTCCAACTATTCGAATATCGAATAGTTAATGATAACATATGTATTTGTAAAATTTTTAAAACAGGAATAATTTACTTCAGATGATAAATATAGTAAATACACTCCATATAATAATAAAAAAAAACACAATATATGTAGAGAATTTATTTATTTTAATTTTTAAAAATATATGTTATAAAAAACAACAAAAGATATATTTAAAAATAATGTTGAATTTAGAAATACAAATTAAAAAAAAACACAAAAATTCAATTTTAAATTTACGTATATAAAAACAATAAAAAATAGTGAAAATTTAATTTTTAAAATCTAAATATAAAAAATTGCATTAAAAGGTTAAAATTAATTTTAATTTTAAAAATATATAATAACAAAAACATGACAAAATTATTTCAACAAAAAAAACCAGCCTAAAACAATGACATTTTTAAATTACTTAAAAACACAACAAAATGCATGATATTAATTAAAAAATACACATTTCGAAAAAAAAAAAATACAGTGAAGAATTATTTTAATTTTAAAAATACATATTTTAAGAATAAAACTGCATTGAATGTGTCAAATTTCAAACTTGTTCGAAATTTAGTTTTAATAAATCCCGCTGTCAGCTCAAGTATTTATGAAAGCTAAATACTAAAGAATAATAGAAAGCCGACTTCACCATTGACAAAACAATGTTTTAAAGATGTCAGACGAAGGCTTTTACATCTTTGATGTCCGACTTCCAAATAGCCGATAGCGGTACTTCTGGAGAAAGAAATCGTATACCTGAATGATTGAATGCTTGCGTATGACTTTCAGGGTTCGTAAACCTTTATTTCGTTTAGAAAAATATTTAAAATCTTATAATATAAATATGAGCGAATACTTTTTAAAGTATTCAAATAACAAATACTTAAAAACAGGCAAATATAATCCGTGTTCGAATATTCAGATTGGAGGCTCTACTTACGACCTATCATAAGGCTGGTTTAAGTGATCACTTTACACAACGTAATGTTCACCAATTCTACCCAGGACAGACTACCACATCTATCAAATTTTTTAAAGTCGTATATATGTTTAACTTGCATACCTTGTTTCATATGTGGGTTGTATCCTCACTACCGCCACCTATGTACGATGGGTCGTAAGCCATATGAACCCAAAACACCCAAATTAACTTCCATACCTACTTTCTCATATAAAAGATAGCTTTATCTCTATGAGACATCTATAATTTATATATTCATGCCTTGCTTGCTCAAAATCAAACTATTTTGCTGTAAATGTGAGTTTTCTCTTAGCCGGCTACAATAACCTTGAGGTAGCCGAGTGGCTGGTGGAGCGAGGCGCGGAGGTGGACGCACGGGACAAGGGCGGTCTCATCCCACTGCACAATGCTTCCTCGTACGGACATGCGGATGTTGCGGCTCTGCTTATCCGCTGCGGCACATCTGTCAATGCTACGGATAAGTGGGGATTCACGCCATTACACGAGGCGGCGCAGAAGGGCCGCACACAACTTTGCGCCTTGCTGGTAATGAACTCATTCTTGCTTTAGGCGTGTTCAAATTCGCTGCAAACAAAAGTGATTTTGGTGGAAATTGCTTAATTTTTAACCAGGCTATGGACGTCAGGCATGAGTTTTTTGTGACATAAATGCGCCAATGCCAAGACTATAAAATGTAGTTTATATCTCCTCTATGGCATTTCTAAAATGCACAAAAAAAAATATTCGGGAAACACTTTTGATGTGAAAATATCTTTTAAAATCAGTTAACATCTGGGTTTCAGTTTTGTCGACAGTAATTTCAAACTATAAGAACGAGGCTAAAAATAGACATAGCGCCGCTTCGTTTTAAAAAGAGAGGATAAAAGTATTCCATGTGGCGCATCTCTATTTTAAAATAGGGCTTCACGTTTTGGTGTGGATAAATATTATTTCTAGTATAAAATAAATTCTGCAACACACATATAAATCATAAGCAGGCAACATATAGATTTCATAGGATACAATGCTTTTTAAATCCTTTATACTAACTCTACCGCAGGTCTTGAACGAATGAATGAATGGTTGAACATGGAAAATACTGATGGTTTAACCGTTATTTCAACTGGTTATTTTTGGTACAGTTATTTGATTTGTATCTGATTGTATTGTAGATTGATAACTAAGATATAGTTGTTGTCTAATACCGACGGTTGCCTGTCGAATTGAAAGAAGATCAGTTGCCAATCATCGACCCAATCAGATACAAATCTCAAATAACAGTTACTATATCACCGGTTAAAATACCATCACCAATCGAATTGATTAGTTTATGGTATTTTAATTGCACTAAACAAATTGAAAATTAACACACTTCCCGTCATCAAATCGAGCTGAAATTTGCATATTGGTCCAATGTCGATGACAATATATTTATACGTTTGGGATTACAAAAACAAACACGCACAAAAAAATGCAAATTAATCTCAGTTGTTTGGACAAGTACTTACTTTCTGGTACTATTCTAAAATTATTTAAATCACAGAAAATTCAGATTTTTTTTTTTTAAATTGATACAAAACAAAATATTTTGTCTATGACAGTTCAAAAGATGCAGGGTAAACTTCTGACATATCGAAACGCCAGTAATAACAATAGCACAAATGTACTGAAGAAATGATTTTTCTGATTCTCTTAAAATTAATTTTGTACCAATGCGATACAAAAATGATTCTTTTAGTCAAGAAAATAAAAATACAATAAAATGAAAACCGAGATCTCGCGTATAAAGGATTTATAATTAAAACTTTGTTTTTATGGGTTAATGTTACGGCTATAGTCAAGAATACAACCGAACTTGAATTTTGATGAAAGAAAAATTGTTCCTGGTGTAATAAAGGGTCCTGATTACATAAATGAAGTCAAATTTTCCCGCTTGCTGGTTTAAAAGCAGTTATTTCAAGTTTAAAAATGATAAATTTTGACAAATTAAAAAATTTCGGAACGACCGCCTTAAGATACTAGCATGTTTGTAGAATGAATTATGTTCGTTAGTCGAAGTTTTATGCTGTATTTTTACTCTCTTTCTTTTAACTCGTAGCGTCTGCAATTTGTTGTCTGCTGGAAAAACTTTGGATCGATTTTTAACCCTCTGCAGGCAGACTCGTGGTGACGATAAAAATGATCTAACAAATTTTCATTTAAAAAAATTTAATAATTATAGTGTATCCCGTGATCCAATCAAGCTGAAACTTTGCAGGCAGACTCGTGGTGATGATAAAAATGCTCTAACAAATTTTCATTTAAAATTTAATAATTATAGTATATCCCTTCCAATCAAGCTGAAACTTTGCAGGCAGACTCGTGGTGATGATAAAAACGATCTAACAAATTTTCTTTTAATTTTTTTAAATAATTATAGTATATCCTGTGATCCAATCAAGCTGAAACTTTGCAGGCAGACTCGTGACAATAAAAATGATCTAACAAATTTTTGTTTAAAAAATTTAATAAATATAGTATAGTATATTTTTGGATTTTTCGAAATTTTAATAGTTTTTTCAAATTGGAATCAATACAAATGAGTAATGACCTCGATGCGTGCAGTAGGCTGATTCAATGAGAAAGAGAGTATAATAAAAACTTGTTTTTTATAAATATAGTTTTTTATCTCGTCAAATCTACTCAGCCTGGTTAACGGTTAAATACAAAGGAAGAAATATCAAGAATATAATAAAATTGAGACAAATAACAAGTTGTTAACCTTTTCCCTGCCGGCCATACAAAACTCTAACCATCCCCGTATGCCGGGCATTTTTTTCAAATTTAAAAAAATAAAATTGAGAAATTTAAAAGCAGCTTATATTTAAAAATGTGAAAACTCACCATATTACGATGTTTTACGAAATATTAATACCATTTTCTTCACTTAAATCACTAAAATTGTCTGGCACAAATATAGAAACAGGGTTGTCACAAGTTCACAAAATAAAGTAAGATTTTTTTTTATTATGTTCTAAAACACTATCTTCTACCTACTATAATCCTCCAGCGTATGATACAGTTCAAAACATGGTTCCACACATAAAGCTACGTCGCACTGTTTACATCTATACCGCGATTCTCGTCTTTTCTTTTTTGCTGAACACACCACACATCTTTTGGATGCTGGTTGTTTCTGTGCGGTCTCAGGAAATTTCCCCACAAAATGCCTCTCTACTAATCGAGATGGCAACTCAGATTTCCGTTTCCTCATAGATTCTGCTTTCGGCACAGATGATTGTCGATGCTGATAAAAAAGTTGACGTATGATTTCTAATTGAAAATCTGCAATGGGTTTACGGTTTCCGGTCTTTTCACGGTATATGGCATGTGCATTCAAGAGGCAAAGATCTAAAAGGTGGAAAAAAATCTTCTTGTACCATCTCATTGTCTTTCTTGAAGAATGAACCGATGATAGCACCATGTCACATTTATCCACTGCCCCCATATTTTTGTTGTAATCTATTACGCTCTCAGGTTTTTTTAATTGGTTCATTGGTAGCATAATGAGTTTTTCCTGTTTCTGCAAGTGTGCTTGGGTGAAGGGTTGTAAGCATTGTAACATCTTTTTTATCTTTCCATAATTGTGCCGCCATAGAGTCTGTGTGATAAGCCTCCATTTCGCCTTTTTTAAGTTTTTCCTTAAATTTTGGCATCTGTTTTCTATTTTTGCGGACAGTCCCACATGCATTTGTTTTTTTATCAAACAGTGACTGAAATAATAACGGGCTTGTATACCAATTGTCTACAAATAAAGAATGACCTCGATTTAAGTATGGCTCCATTAGTGTCATCACGATGCTTCCAGAAACTCCCAAATCCTCATGCCTTGTATAAATAGTGGTAGATCCCGTATAAATAATAAAATTCAACACATATCCCGTGGTACAATCGCAAATAACAAAGAGTTTTATACCAAAACGACTTGCTTTGTTTGGAATATATTGTTTGAAAGCCAGCCGACCTTTGAATAATATCAAACTCTCGTCTATACACACATTCTTGTATGGATACATTTGTTCCTTGAATACAGCTGTAATCATGTCCACCACTGCTTTTATTTTAAAAAGTCTATCTCCAGGCGGTTGTTCCTCATTATTACAAAAATGGAGCATACTCAATAAAATTTGGAAGCGATTCCTTGGCATAACATCGGAAAAAATCGCCGAATGCAATAAAATATCCGTGGACCAATGCTCTTCAATGGTGTTTCTAGTATTTCTTGCCATCAGTATACAGAGACCCATGAAAATATACATTTCATCAACGGTTGTATCGATCCATTGCTGCATTCTATAGCTTATTGAGGTGCTCTTGTTTTTTATATTTATATATTGCCGATTAGTTTCGGCTACAATGAGCTCAACTAATGTTTGATGCATAAAAATTTTGAAAAAATCAACCTCTTGCATACCTTCATTTGTAAGCAATTTAGCGCCGGAAAAAGAAGAATCAAAATTGTGCACTTGCGGTAAAAATGCATCACTTTCCCAATGAAAGACGGGTCTTCTGTCACCACGATTATCTTGGTCAACATTCCCTGATTCAACATTATCATTGACCATTTCGGCGTCGTCTTCAAAGGGCTCGTAAAACTCCGGCAATTCAAATTCTACGTCACTGTTATCAGACTCGGCAGTTTGAAGAATTTCATAATCACTATTTGAAAATTCTGCCATTGTAATAAACCTAAATTCAAAAAATAATACTTAGAAAAACTAACAAGTGAACCAATTCCAAGATAATAAAAATCACTTCACAATAATTGATAATAAACACACTTATAACGCTGAAAACTTATTTATAATAATACATAATCCCTTAACTTTACAAGAAAACAACACAAGTGCGAGAAAATACCGGCAAACGTTTGATTTTATCAAAAAAAAAGCTCTCTGTGAACAAAGAATCCGACAGCGACACTTCCGTATTCCGGGATGCCCCGTAATAAATTAAGATAAGTGATGACCCTTGCGAGCTCTATCGGCTGTCAGATGGAATAATTTACAAAAATGTAGATTACAACATTTTTGAAACAATATGAGTGACAGTAAATTCTTAAAATTAATCCCCATAGATGGCGGTAGGCGATACAAAAAGAGACGTTTCAATTTCATGTTTTATTACGCGTCTAAAATTGTGTGAAGATGTGCGCGGATTTATCCGTTCGCGGCGTGTGGGGTACTGCGCGGCAGCGCGGATTTATCCGGTCGCGGCAGTGATCGGGTTAAACAGCCCACAGTTCAATAGGCATAGTGAGATTATTAAAGAATAAGTGATTTTAGAGAAGAAAATATTTTGAAGGGATTCTAAAAAATGATCCAGTTTTAATATACACATTGAGATTAATAAGATTTTCAATAAAATAAAAGAATAAAATTGTACAATCCGCCATTTTAACTGAAACACCGATCAGAGCGAATGACGTCACGCCTCAGTACCGTGTCTTTGAACCGTTGCCATAGACACAATGCAGTGTTTACTGAGGCTAGACGTCACGTAGACGGAATGCCAGCTGGGGGCGTTTTTGCGCAAAATTAAAAATATGTAGATGAAAATATAATTATTTGCATAAAAACTTAGTTTATTACTGAAATAATGTTATTTTCGGTAATAGTAGACGTGTACCTACAATATAGAATGTTATTTCAAAATCTGTCATCATGCCTACTGTTGATCAAAGAAAAACAATATGTCGACTATTGTTTTTTTATTTACCCAGCTGGCCCACGGGGCGGATCCCTTCCTCAAGAACCAGGAGAACCAAACGGCTCTGGATCTGAGTGGTGCCGAGGATGTGCGTTGTCTGCTCAAGGATGCGATGGTTGGCGGAGCATCCGCATCTGTTAGCGCCTCGGTGCCAGGCACCCCCGTATCGGCTCCGCCCCAGTCTCTACAGCCTCCTCAGCAGCAGACACCTCAGCTCCAACAGTGCAGGGCACCTCAAGAGACCGTCACAATGCCGAGCGGGTCCACTATCACTTTATCTCTGCCGGTGAGTTGCGCCATCATTTTTTTACTGAGTATTTGGACTGCTGTGGGCACCAAGGCGGGTTTGATCGATCAGTAATGGATTGCGAATGCATCACTCGAAAAACAAGTGCAATCTTCTTGGTATGAACTCTCATACGAGGGGTATAAAATCAAAAGCAGCAATAACCCACTGAGGTGTTTCTCTGATAAATACAAACAATCTGTCACTACTCATGGAAATTTGTCTGGAATCTAAGAAACTAACAACTTTTTGGAAATAAGAATTTAAAAACAAATGCCATCATGGTTTTCCTTTTATATATGTGTATAAATAAATATTTAACTTTTAAACATGGATATTGCTGTGTTTGCTATCAAATAGTGGACATTGATGCTTTTGCTTTTTTAAAAATTTAATATTGCTGTTTTTGCTGTGATGTTTCAATCCAAAATCAACATAGAATCTCACTTTAGTGTGAAGCGGCCAT
Source organism: Agrypnia vestita (assembly GCA_016648135.1). Taxonomy (NCBI): domain Eukaryota; kingdom Metazoa; phylum Arthropoda; class Insecta; order Trichoptera; family Phryganeidae; genus Agrypnia; species Agrypnia vestita. The sequence goes on from JADDOH010002960.1 coordinate 37,834, forward strand.
TTTATCATGTGACACATCCTTGGAAGTTGACTAGTTGAAGTGGATATTGCTACATTTGCTTTTTATAGTGATTTGGAAACATGATTTTGGAAAGGACGGAACTATATTTTCTATAAAATCTCGAATTCAGTGCATTCTAAATTAGTAATCTTCGGTGACTGTATTAAAAAGATTAAAATTATTTTTTTGATGCTCCTGCCTTCGCTTTTATATATGTTAGATTTGAAACAAGAAATAAGATTGTTAGAGCATGACCACTGTAAGAATGCGGCTGACATTTACCGAAGATGATTGGGCGGCAACTGAAGTTAATTAGGCGTATATTGGATTATGTCACCCCTCTCACCGCATGTGTTTTGTGTGCAGATTAGTTAAACCACTTTCTTACAATGGTCATACTATAACATGTTCATGTTACTCCAAACTTTGGGGTTAAAATAAAGGCTTATTAAATTTAATACATATTGACAGTTCTAATTTACAGTTTTACTCGGACATCTAACGAAAATTGACCTTCTTGTACCGATACATAGAAAATACTCTTCTCCGCAATACTAAATAATAAAAAAAATGGCAAACTTTTTTCTGATAAAGAAACTGACATTAAAGTGAACAAATATGCTCATTTTGTATGTAAAGCCAAACTTCAAGCAGTTCTGTAAAATTGCTTTTTTGTAGATGTCTTAGTTTTCGTAGGGTCTGTCTTTATTAAAACACTTACCCATATTTCTCTACACACTTAAGACACTCTTCCATATTTCTTCATTTTAAGTTTTTTGTCTTTTCTTCTTTTTTCATTCTTTAAAATCTTATATGTATTTTAATATTGGTCTACAAATATTTATTTTATTGTTATTACTATTGTTTATATTTCTTGTTTGATAATTGAAAAAGTATACCTGCAAGAGGTAAACCTCTTTATTATTATTTTAGATATTTATGGTATACTCATCATTTTTTTAACTTTTAATTTTTACCTCCATGAGTTTTACACTTTATCCTATTTACTTTATTTATTTAAATATTGTATAGTTGTAATGTAGTTTTAATTATAGTAAGTTAATTTGTAATAATGAATCTGAAGACAGGCGTAAATAAAATTGTAAAATATATATTTTTAAATTAAATATACATTTCAGTTGTCTTCAACATCCCACCGCAGTACGCCTTCGGTCTGCTACTCGTTGGGACCGCGGTCAGAGTGTGGTCAGGCAGCCGGCGCCGCATCTTCCGGTGAAGTGGATGGTCTGCAACCATTCTTGCTAGGGTAAATATAATTATACTGTGTATAAATATGAAACATTTTTTCATGTGATACATAATTATGTTAATTAAAATTAATTTAGTATCTGGTAAAGGCTAGGCAGGACTATAGTGTACGCAGATGACCTCGGAATATTTTAAGAGAACACAAACAGCAGAGAAATCATCAAAATTATTAATAAAGGCATAGACGTACTAACCAAGTGAACAAATAACAATTTTCTGACCTTAAATGCTAAAAAAATATAATTTTCCACTTTGAATCAAAACGAAAGGCTTCGTTATGTATATTATAATAACTTAACTCTCGCCTCATCCACATTCACACATCTTCGCATGCAATATTTACAAAAATGTAATATTTATAAAAATGATATATTTATAGACCCCTCTAAATAAAAATATTGAAAAATAAAACTGCAGCATATTGAATCTTTGCAATTCTTTTATAATAATATTAAAAATGTGTTATTCATCATCGCAGCCTGGGTCTGGAACACTTGGGCGAACTGTTGGAGCGAGAGCAGATCACGCTGGATATCCTCTCAGAGATGAGTCACGAGGACTTGAAACAGGTTGGGGTGGCGGCCTATGGGCATCGTCACCGCCTCATGCGTGGCTTGCAGCAGCGTTCCACCACTCCGGGTAACTGAAGACCGTTATTTTTTCTTCAATTGAATATATTTTATGGTTAAACTTTTCTGCCAGATTGATATCTGTAATTCATCTATTTAAACTTACTCAAATATGTATATATACTACACTTCATTGCAGACTGGTATGCTGGCACAATGGTGGCGGAGTTGGGCCGTGAAGACCCCGAGTTTGTGGCTGTAGAGGCCGAGATGCAGGCGTCGGTTCGCAACCACCGGGACTCGGGCCATGCAGGCGGCATCTTCTCTCACTACAGTGTCATCAGAGTGAGTTTTAACTTTTTGAGAATATAACCTGTTTGCCTTGCAATTATTTAATGAGAATATGAATGATTTTGTATAGAAGATTCACAAATCGCTCTTTAAGGGCGGATTAGAGAACCCACCATTCAGAATAAATGGAAAATGATTATTAGAACATTTTCAATAATTCATGTCGTCTCTTTTAGATTCAAAAGGTTCAGAACAGGCGCTTATGGGAGCGCTATCGGCACAGAAGGCGGGAGATCGCCGAGGAGGCAATCGCGTCTGCCCATCAAGACGCAAGCGTCATCGGCACCATAGTCGGCAATAACACCTTGGCCGGAGTCAACGCCAGCGGTTCCATGACTGCCGTCAATGGCGCCATGACACCCGTTGTTGGCGCCAGCATGACCGGAGTGAGTGGGACCATGACCACCGGTGCCGGCAATGGACAACAGGATCTAGCGGCAGCGCACGAGAGGATGTTATTTCACGGTTCACCATTTATTAATGCCATTGTCCAGAAAGGATTTGATGAGAGACACGCTTATTTGGGTGAGATTAGAATTATTGCTTAATAGTTTTTATTACTTTAGCATCTAAATATTACATGTTGGCAATTTTTTCAATAATAAATTATCTATACCTATAAAACTCAATGTCTGTCTATTCTCTATACAAATCCACACCGTTTGTCCGATTCGATTCAAATTTTGCGTACTTATGCTTTGGGACCCGGCGGGTAACATAGGCAACATTTCCTCCCTATTCTCGTACCCCTTCCCCTCCCCCTGACATATTTTCGATGTAAATCTGTACCAATTGACCGATCGGACTCAAAATTTGGAAACTTATTTTTTAGGACTCAGCGGGTAACATAGGTGATATTTTCCTCCTATTCTCGTACCCCTTCCCCTCCCCTGACATAATTTCGATGCAAATCTGTACCGTTCGATCGATCGGACTCAAAATTTGGAAACTAATTCTTTAGGACTAGGCGGGAAACATAGGCGACATTTCCCCCCCTATTCTTTTAACCCTTCCCCTCCGCTGATATATTTTCGATGCAAATCTGTACCGTTTGCCCGATTGGACTCAAAATTTAAAAACTTATTCTTTAGGACTCGGCAGGTAACATATGCTATATTTCCTCCCTTCCCTTTTTCTTTTTCTCCTCCTTTTTTTTTTATCTTTCTCCTGATATATTTTCGATGCAAATCTATACCGTTTGAATCAAGCCTTTGTTTCCCCCCACAAATTTATTTTCAACTTAATCCTTAACCCGTGCAACGCCGGGTATGAACAGTAGGGATGGGTCGTCGACGTATTTACCGTCGACGAAACGAGACCGTCCACGTCCATCCATCGACGAGACGATCAACTAGTTGAATTCGTCAACTAGTTGACGCGTCAACTTCGTTACGCGGACGTCGCGGACGTTCTATCTAAGCATCGGGACGATGGTCAACTGTCTACGGTTCAACGCGACGCTTCTCGACGGCTCAACCGTTGGCTATTTTTATGACGTTAATTTTTAAAATTTAAAGAAGTTCGAAGGAATATAGTTTCGGGGAAAGTAAAACCGCTATTTGTGCTTATATGTAAAAAGAAATATTTTATTATTTATTTGTTTACGCACATTATAGGCTTTTACATATTGTTTTATATACTTCTTTCTATATATAACAAAGAAAGAAGTAGGTATACACAGCAATATCAGGTGTTAGCAGTAAAATATAAATATAAACTACATATATAAGCAGTGAAAGTATTGGGTATAAGCATTAAAATGTGAGTAAATAAAATGGAAGGAAACAATGATTTTGCGTAATAAAGGCACCAGTTATGAGGTGCGGTAAAAAATACTTTACATTTATTTATTATCTATAAATTTATAAATAAATACATAATTTAAAAATACTTTACATTTGAGATGTTATATAGAAATTTATTGAAGAATACATCTTTCAAAGTCAGGCTTTCACTTTGTGGTGACATTATTAATAAATAAATATATCTGTATTATTTGTCAACTTTAGTTTAAGGCTCAATCTGAGAAAAGGAACATTGTTCCCGAAACATGTAAAAAACCAATAAAAAGTGGTGTAAACAAAATTATAATAGATTTATTTTTTTATCTATAAAGTTGAAAATAGGGAATTTTCAATAAAAATTAATTAAACCTAAATTCAAGATTATATTACATATATAATAATTAATGTTGGACTCCTGAATAAAGACCATAGTTAGGTATTGAAAATTTTATTCCCTACAAGTTTGTTTATCATTTATATGCTAAAGTTGAAAAGTAAGGAAATAACACAATAATTAAATTTTAGCATCCCTTTTCAGGTAAATATAAGAAGTCGAGATCGATTGAATAAAATATTGATTTTAGAAAAATATCTAGCCGGCCTGTTAATTAATAATAGTTCAATAAAAATAAAATAATTAAACAGAATTGTTTTATTTTATACAGCGTAAAATTAGGAATTCACCGAATCGTCGTACGTGACATCACAAAAAATCAAGTAAAAATATAATAAATAATAGCTTATTAAGCCTATCTCGCCCTACGCATGTATTCAAATTTCAAATCTCTAGTCATAGTTCGTGTACACAGATCTGCACTCTATGGTAGTGTACTTTAGAGTTGAAATGAAATTACCCGTCGAGCCGTCTATGACGTTTATGGCATCTACAAGTCGACAGCGAGAGATGAGAGAGAAATAAACGGAGACGTTTTGTCTTGCTCTCGTTCGTTGCTTTGTAATCTCGAATCGTCCACCGACCACGGCGTCCGCTGTCCACCGTCTACGAATTCAACTAGTCCATGCGATAAACGTAAACGGTCGACGCGTCGATGCAACGTCAACGGTTGATTTCAACTAGTCCGTCCATTCAACGCCCATCCCTAATGAACAGCTGGTATTTTATAATGTTGAAAATATAATTTATCATTTTAAAAAATTGATCACAGTATAACATAAGAAATTCTTGTGCTCAGTTTTAACACAACATATTAAAGAAAATAAATACATAACTAGCAGGAAAGCAATCGGTTTCGCCGATTGCTTACTGCTAGGCCCTGCGGGCGGCCAGCAATGGCCGCTGCGCGGCCAATTGTGTTTGCTGTGCAGCAAACACAATTGTTTACCTTTGCCTACGTCAGCCGCTTCGCGGCCAATTGTATCTGGCAAATTTCCACTTTTAATTACGGGTAGTTTAGATATAATTAAGACAAAGTATTTATTCAGTATTTCTAACCGATTAATATGTCAGAGCGGAATAAACCACAGTTCGATAGGTAGGTACCTACTCTCTTCTCTTCTCGCAGTGTTGATTACTTTTATACAACATTATAAAAAACCGAAAATGTAATTAAAATTTCAACAAATAAAATATTCTCGACCGTAAAAAAAAAATTTGATTCTGCCAGGATTCGAAACTGGAATCCTCTGATCTGTAGTCAGACGCGTTATCCGCTGCGCCACACAACCCAACGGGCACCATGGCAAAATTATTGTATACAAATAGAAATCATCATCCAAATGCAGAAACGTACGACATTGGTTGGGGTAATTAATATATTGATTATAAAAAAACAAAAATGTAATTAAAATTTCAACAAATAAAATATTCTCGACTGTAAAAAAAAATTTGATTCTGCCAGGATTCGAAACTGGAATCCTCTGATTCGTAGTCAGACGCGTTATCCGCTGCGCCACACGACCCAACGGGCACCGTGGCAAAATTATTGTATACAAATAGAAATCATCATCCAAATGCAGAAACGTATGTCATTGGTTGGGGTAATTAATATATTGATCATACATTTTTTAATGATATAAATTTGTAATACATACCATTCCAGGGCTGTACGTGTCCACCAACTTTCATAGTCGAAAAGTATTCACTGTGCGGAGCCAACTGACAACAAATCTTGCTTGCAATATAGAGTGTGTACCACTGATGCTACTTGCACAATGTAATTAGCAGGCCAAATTGTCAAGTTCATCCCCAAATTTAAATAAATTCAAATCTATCTGTATTATTATATCATTGAGGTTTATATATGTTTTAGGTGGCATGTTCGGAGCGGGTATATATTTTGCCGAGCACTCGTCGAAGAGCAACCAGTACGTGTATGGGATAGGCGGGGGCACCGGATGTCCAGCGCACAAGGACCGCAGTTGCTACACCTGTCATAGGTAGGATAATGATAAACGTAGACTGCTTGCATATCATGAGTTGGCGTGAATTTGCTGGTTTGGGGATTAGTTCGTAAGCTATTGTCCCTATAATTTTTTCCATTTCTGCAGACAACTCCTTCTCTGCCGTGTTTGCTTGGGACGATCCTTTGTCCTCTTGAGTGCCATGAAGATGGCTCACGCCCCGCCAGGTCACCACTCTGTAGCGGGACGACCTTCACAGGGCGGATTATCATTCCCGGAGTACGTCGTGTACAGGGGTGAACAGGTACATACACCTATACATAATGCAGTAAAACCCCGTTAATTCGAAATTTGCACAAGTCCCTCAATTTTTAGCCCCTTGTGCCACAAATCAATACATTTTATTTTATGTACAGTAGAGCGTCGATTATCCGAACTAATTGGGGGACATGGGTGTTCGGAAAACCGGTATTTTCAGATAATCTAGCTGTATTGATTCAGTCATACATATTTACGTACAGGTGAATGAAAACCGTATTTACATTTATATCTTTAATGACAAATAGGTATTAAATATAAAAAAGTGCAGACAATCTTGTAATAAAACATGTACGTACATACTAGGTACAATTAACGCTTAAAAAAATCTTCAATCTTCGTCTGCCGAAGCAAGCCTACCCTCTTACGAGCGGCTAGGTCACTACTTTTTTAAGGACATTTTATACTGGTAGCTTTCAGCTCGCCAACGCAAGGCAATATCTAAGCAAGTAAATGCTTCAGAAGCACCAATTATGTTTTCATCTTCATTCTGAACTTGTAGTTGATGAGGTACTAGCAGTGACGTCAGCCTTATTCGTCATGAGGTCTAAAATTTCACTATCTTCCATAATTTGTTACCCGGGATCTGCATCGTCGATATCCATCCATTGTTGAACGTCTTCTTCATTACATGAGCTTTTTTAGCATATCTATCATTTCAGACATATCTTCTTGTTTCTCATTTGCACATACACTTTGAGGATTTTCCACTCTACACAAAACTTTATTCCATGCTTTTTTCAAGTTCTGCACTTTTACACTGTCCCGTGCTGCTCTGATCATGTAGGACGCGTCTTTCAAATCAATTTTCTTATGATTTCTTATCAGGCTTTCTCCTCCCTCCAATTCTTTTCTGTAATACCGTTTGAAAGTCTCAATAACACCTTGGTCCATAGACTGTAATAATGAAGTCACGTTAGGTGGAAGAAACATAACTTTTATAAACTCATCTTTTTCATTTTAGATGTCACATGATGGATGAGTTGGGGCGTTATCAAGAAGCAATAATTTTTTCTCTCTTTTACCATTTTTTATTTGATGGGCTTTTACAGAGGGTATAAAAGTTTCTGTAAACCATTCCATGATAATTGTACTATCCATCCAAGCACTCTTTTGCGAAGTGTAAACGATAGGCATTGCAGACATATTATCGAGTTTACATAACTACAAGAAAACATGTTATAACGTGTTTTCTTGCTTTTACCAATTACACGCACGGGCAATCGGTGGCTGCCAGTAGCATTAGTTTAGTTTAAATTTAGTTTATCGACTAGCGGCTACTTGGAAGTAACATATGAGTACAATTAACAAGTGGCGACAAGTGGCATGAGCACTGTAGCGCGGGAGGCAGGAGGGAGTTGACACTCGAGGGTCGGATGGGCATAGTAGTTTGAATAAGCGGTCGTTCGGTTGATCGACGTTCGGATAATCAACGCTCTACTGCAATTCGAAATTTGATAAAATTGAAAAAATGTTTAGATTTTTCGCAAGTAAGAAAAACAAATATGTCAATATTAGATACTTCAGTAAAAAAAAATGTTGCGATCCTTGTATTAGCATAATAACTATTGCGTTTTCGAAATGATTTCTTGAAATTTGAAAAACATACACATGTTTTTTCACAAAATTAATGTCATTTTTCATGAGTTTTACGATTTTGGTGAATTTCACAATCGCATTGCGATTTTTTTTTGGAAATGGCGAATGTTACATTGTGTAAAGTGATCACTTAAGCCAACCATACGATAGGTCATAAGTCCTATGTACACCCAAAAGACTTCTATACCTACTTTCTCGTAAAAAACTACAGTTTCGTCTCTGTGAGACATCTATAATATACATTAATTAATTAAGAAAGGTTTTTTTAAAGCTTGTTTAGTGAAATTTTATTTTCTAACAAAAAATATTTAACATTCAAGGGTGAAAAAATGTTCCACTTGCAATATGAACATAATTCTTTTTTTTTTGTAATGGGTGTACTATTGATGTCCTCTAACCATGGTCTCAATTTGGACTCCTGTCTCTGGGAAACCTAGTATTAGTAGATAAGCAAAAGACATTGAGGATTAGCATTGAATGAAAATAAAAATATATGGCCATTGCTTTTTATGTATACATTATACATTGCATAAATTATCAAATTTTTGTTTTCAGGCATACCCCGAGTATTTGATAACTTACCAGATAGTCCGCCCGGAGGACGGGCAGGCTGGAGACCAACCTGCTTGAGACAGGCCCCCGCCCCTTCCGGCGCGCCCATATGTCTCCACATCTGCTCCTACCACACCCAAACCCACCCCAGTCGTGCCCAAAATTCCCAAATCTCCCAAGCCCACTTTAGCCTTACCCCACATAAAATCTTCCCGAAAATTGGACAATTTCAATAATAATAAACTGATTAAATCAGCGCCCACCACTCCGAAATCTGAATTGTCCACTTCTAAATCAGTTTCCATCACACCAAAATCTGCCCCTAATACCCCATTGGTGTCAACGTCTGGTTTTGCAACTCCGTGCTCGTCAAATTCCACACCGAAGCTCATTCAGTTAAATTCACACTTTACTCCGGTTGATGTTGGACCAAATACACTTTTGACTGCACCGACTTCATTTCATCGGCCACATTCGGCCCCAGCAAATCCGCAACTGGTTGATTTATCAAATTCGGTATCATTACCTCGTCTTGTGTCACAGCCAACGATTGTAAAACCTAAAGCGATTGTTCCAAATTTGGGTGCTTCTTCGTCTTTTGTTTTTAATCGTACCGCGTGTCGATCACTACCCAACACACCAACTGCAGTAACGCCATGCCCTTTTTCTTTATTTACTCCTCAAGGTGACAGCACATCCCGGCATAACTTTGAAACACGTGCGTTTATAGCCGTGCCACGCTCCTATGTATTGGTACCAAGTTCAGTAATAACAACACCACATTCGAATTTGGACTCTTCATCTTTCCGTTCGTATTCGGTATCGTCGCAATCGAGACCTTATCATTCGGTCTCGGTCATGCCCCACTCGATCTCCTACACCCCCCACTCAGTTTCGTACTCAAATAATACGCATTCGATGCAAACTACTTCTTCACCGTCAGATGTGAGTCCTTATTCGATTTCTCATTCTGTTTCACTTCCCTCGCAATCGCACTCGTCGAGGCATAATTCTGCGATGAACATGCCCCATTCAATGTCGATCCCGCCCCACTCCATTTCGGTAACATCTCACACCCTGCCGACGCAATCGTTCTGCGTGACTTCGCATTCCATTCCGGAGAGCTCGCTCTCTAACAGAGTGACTGATTTGAAACGCCATCGGGCCGTGCAGATGGCGAAAAGACTCTTTCTCTGTAAGACGAAACGGAAATTGGTAGATAGGAATTAATCAAATGATGTCTTTATTTTTATTATTTGAAACAAATTTTTGTTGTCGTGATCTATAAGCTAAAGAATGTAGTAATTATTACAGCAATGTCAAGTGTATTACTGGCGGCATACCATAGTCAATATTATTAGAATTGACACGCCGGGGTTCAGTTTTTTAAACATAGTCAAATGAACTGTTTAAGATGATCTCTTTAAAATGATAAATTGTATATAAAACATTCTTTGTTTAATTTTCAATATTTTTGAGAACTAAATTATTTTTGTATAAATCGGCTATTGAATTTAAATTATCTAAATCTGTCTCAAGTAGCCGCAAAAAATGTTTGATGGTCGGATCGTTGATTGATTTGTAGACTGTATTGAATGTTGACTTACCAAGAGTAAAGATCATCTCAATGAAAAGACAAATTTACAATGTCTATTAGACACTATTTTTATGTATCATATAATGCACAATATATTTACCTATTTTTTTGTAGAAGTTTTATTTTTTAAAGCGCTCACTTTATTTTTGCACACATCACCACCATAATTTTTTCATGTACCTTTTTTTGAGTCTTCTAACCTTGAGTCAAATGTAAAATGACTGTTTTGCATTCAATAGTACAGCGGAGCCCTGGAATAATGTGGTCATTGAGATTCAAAAGATCAGTGATCCAATCGCATCCTAAAACACCTCAGTTTTCTCCCTTTTAATGTATTTTAATGCACCTCTCTAACAAGTTAATTACTTTTGACATTGACATTAAGTATTTTGCAAATAAACCTTTGTAGTTACTGTAGGAATTATTGATTAATTTATCATGAGTTCGGTCTTTTGGGATGATGAATTTTGGTATGAAAGGTTAGTTTTATCAAGGTATCTGTCTTACGCTGCTTCAGTACTAGTGACCAGATAACAGTGTGTTTTCATGCAATCCTTTGTGTTTCATCTCCGACTGAGACTTGGTCTGAATGGCAATCAACAAGGAGATGTTTCCCCTTGGTCGCAATGATCTTCCATCTGAAGAGAAGTGTTCCTCTCTTATTACAAAGCGTTATCTTTCTTTTGATCCTTCACATGGTTCTGATGAGGATATTATTATAAGACATTAGAAATGGATGCTTTTCCTCTCAACCTTTATTGTATTGTCAAACCCTCAGAAGAAAAATTAAACTAAAAACAGGTGCACAACAACAATGCCACATTCTTTCGTGTAAAAACACAAATGTCGCCTTCGGGCACATTAATCACAATTATTAACAAACAATGCAAATGGTTTTGGCCATGACCCAAAGGGTCGCTCGAACATTTTGTCTAAGCTCAGTTTGGAGTGACCAACCGGCCACTAATCATCCGGAGCAACCAAGAAGATGCGTTTAGGAAGCAGCTCCAATGGCATTGGTAAGATGTTCCAAGCCACCTTAATTGAGACCACAATTATAACAAGGATAACCATTAACTCGGTATTTCTCACTCGGTCCAATAGTGTGACATCTGCTACTTCCCAATTGGCAGTTAGGTGTAGTTTTAACTAATCACGTTAGGTATATTTGGATTTGTGTTATAACAGGACTCTGCTGTACTAACAATTTCAGACACTCCATTGGATGTGGCAAGCACAAGTTGTGGCGCTCAAAAAAGCATTCTCCCTATAGTATATCAATATCTAAAAAAAGTTATCAATATATATTTTTCTCTTGATATATATATTATATATATATGTGTGCAATTACTATAAAATTATTTTAGAATAAAATATCTCAAATAGACATAAGTTTATAGCATGGAAGATGTGTCCATTCTGACAGTTAAAATATATACGATATTAAAAATATATTTGGAGTTTGATCATCTATATTTATTGATATAGAACAGAGCATCGAACAACATGAAATATTCAAATTATCCCAAATATGGACTTTTTTTCGGAAGATTGACTTCAGCCCATTGCAGCCTCCCTGCTTTTACTTTCCTTAGGATATCTATCTGGGGCGTGTCTGAAGTTTCAGATTCTTAAGCTGACTCCATTCTCCTGCTATGCTGGCATACATACTTGCATTGGTTTAATGACCAAAGAATAATATGTTCTGAACATCATCATTAATATGCCCCCCAGTAAGCTCCGGTTTGTGATATTTCAATTTCACCTCCTGTTCACTATTTTCTAGTTAATAAAAAAATCTAAAAAAGTTTTGCAATGGAATTATGTAATATTTCATTTTATTCAGAGTTAATTTTAGTTACCATTCGAGTCATAAATCAATCCTAGAACGGCAAAAATCAGTTGACCATTAATGCAATGCCTATGTACAATATATATAAATATATTGCAGTTTATAGTGTGAATGCAAAATTTGAACAAAAATAAGTACAAATTCAGATATTGTCAATTATTCTGATTTGTTGCATTTTCTATTTTAAATTTCCAATCAATTATGGAATTAGAAAATAATGTTAACGAAATATAAGCCATCAAAAGGTAATACGTATGATTAACTTGCTTTTTTTTTCAACAGAATTATTTATATTTGTAATATTCATGGTTTTGATCTTACGGCTGCTGATTAAGTCTTTGGAACATTTCAGTAAATCATGTGAATTTTCACCATAAAGATATTGAATTTAAAGATTTGATTGAATCCTAAAAATGGTAATATTTCTATAGTCTGTAAGAGCAATAAATATAGATGCTATAAACTAATGTTTAACATTAACAATAATGTAATTGAAAATTCATAAATTAGTACATAACCTCTAGATGTATGAAACTTTTTCGACAATACGTCAATTTTCCCATGACGTATAAGTGAATCAAATAACTTCCAAACTGACCATGTTAACTGCTATGTATAAAACTGTGCCAAATGCGTTTGCGGCGACAGACAATTTGCAGGAACTGCCCAAAAAGTGTTTTCAATCCCTTTACAACTGATGCACATGCAGTGTTAAAAGGGTTTACTCCTTTTTACATTGTCCTCGGCTTTCTTGCAAATTTTTGTATCTCTATCCGCATTCTTTGGCCCCCACTATGTAAAATAATTGTTAAGTATAAGAAAATGTGATTTTTAATTTTAAGTGAGTGATTGCTTGGTTATTTGGAACGGGATATATAATGTATTAAATAAATATATACATATATAAATGTACCCACATCTGTGTTTCTCTTTCTATATCCTTGGCCTCTCTAATGCTTTCACCCTTCAATATTACAGTAGAACCTCGTTAATTCGAAATTCAAGGGACCAAAAAAAAAACATTTCCAATTATGTGGAACCTCCTTAATTCAAAATTTGAGGTACAAAAATAAAAAATTATTTTGTACCTCGAAGTTGCGAAATTTGCCGGCGAACAGAGTATAGCATTAGGTAGTCTTCTAATTTCAAAATTACTTCTAACCGATGAAATTATTACTTATTGGTGTATTCTTCGTTTAAATTTTAATCATTTTTCTATATAAATATCTTTTATTTAAAAATTCCTTGTATAAAAAAATTGTTTTAAATATATCCATTATTTTTTTATTGAGTTTGTATTCTTCATAAATATCTTAATTGTTTACTTTTACTAATTTTGTTATTTTAAAATTCGGACTATCAACTATCTTAACTCTTAATTTCTATGTAATATTCTCAAACTAAACTAAGCGCCTGTGCTATGAAAGTATGACCAACTTGCTAGTGTCCTGGAATGGGGTTCGAACTAACAACCACCAGATTACTTGGCGAGCGGCATGACCATTTCATCATTAGGCTACTCAATTGAATTTTTATTTTAAATTTACTGATTACACAGGTCAACATGGTTTTCGTTGTTTCCATTTTGAGTACAGTTGTTTACCAATTCGGGATCACTAATTACGAATAGGATATTAGTTTTTCTCAAATTTTTGACAAAATCACAATTTTGTTATTTTCTCATTTGTATACGGCTAAATACTATATTGCTTCTTATTATTTGTGTTGAAAATGTAGTCTTCTTTTTAATGTTCTTTAAATACAAAATAATTAAATGTACTGGAAAAACAATGATTTATGTCATTATTTTTGCTCTTATATTATCAAAGGTGCCCACTACAAAAATAAGAATACAATTTTGTACACGCCATCCTCTATTCCGTATGGGTTTGAAATCACTATTGCTCTACTATATGCAGGTGTACGCTATGATGTGTCATTAGAAAGTGTCTCGGAAATATAGGTACAAATCAGATGAAGAATTTCAATTGGAAACAGCTAGCTCACATCAACAATGAAATCAGAATTTAAAAACTGGAAATATATTTGAAGAAACAATAACTAATGCGAAAAAACCAACCTGGTTTGTATTTAAGGATGTCATAGACAAATTTTAAAAAACAACATATCCAGATTATGAACATATTGTTTCAAACATGTTGGGTGATTTCCATAAGCCGGGCTGTAATATGAGCCTTAAATTTTATTTATCGCACTCACATATATGAAATGTTTCCCCGAGTGTATCGGAGATGATAGTAAGGAAAAGGAAGAAGGGTTCCATCAGGACATTAAAGAAATACAACCATGATACCAGTGCAGATGGAATGTTAATATGATGCTTGAATTTTTGACTCAAATGGAATGTCCTCCATCGCCCTAATCGTAGCCTCAACCCGGCCCCTAGTGGTTTCAGCCTTTTTCTTGGCAAGGTAATACATATAACTTTCAATAGTGTTTGAACATATGAGGCGTAGAGTTGCAAAACCCGCTCTGGACGAATTTTCAAAAAATTGAAATGAGAGTGTCATATGATGGAGTTTAAAAAAATCTATCGTATAAGACTACATTGAGTCACAAATCTCGCTCCATTGCCTTGGAATATTAAAACAAATATTTGGATAAGTTGCAAAATCCGCTCCGAATCAAACTTGAGTTGCGAAATCCTCTCTGGAAGAACTGACCAATCATGGGCCGCGATTCACCAACTATTTGTATGAAATTCAACATGGCCACAGTTTATCGTACCCTTGTTGTTGGATTTTTGCTTGTGAAACTATTGTGATATAAGATTATTATAATGGACGAAACTTTAATTAGTGTCAATGAATCTCTTCCTGGAGAATCTAGGAAACGTCCACGTGAACCAAACACATGGAAACGTAACGGAATAGTCAAGAAAGGTAAATACAATTTAGGCTTTTACTCCTCTATTCTGTAGTTTATTTCGTGATTACTTCAGTGGCGGTACACCACAATATATATTAGACACAGTATTTTTTTAAAGAATGAATTGATTTTTTTGAATAAGTAATTTAAACAAGTTATGCGTTTAGATCTTCAATAAATAGCAAATGATGTAACTGACAAGACTGTTGTAGATATCAAAATATGGTAGAAACGCATATTACGAACTTTCTATGCTTCTAAATCTGAGCTAAAATGCCAACACCTACAAGGCACAGTATAATAACTACTTATAATTTTTATTACAGGTATTCATCTCATCAAAGAAATTACCCGTATATCCCAAATGTGAACACGACACCAATGTATTTAAATGCAGCTCCCTTAAAGGGGTGGATATTAAGGCACTTCACGGTACCTACTATGTGACTCCCAGTAAATTGACACAGAATGCCAGTCAATTTCTGTAAAGGGACCAGCGTTGCGATCCACAAAATATTATCAATCTCATCCAAGTCTCCAAAGTCCACAAGCCTCAAAAGAAAAACATTAATTTAAAATATTACATTAGAAATATGAGAACAGAAAAAATAATCCCTGTATGTCAAAAAACATTCCTGGAATTTTAAACATAAGAAAAGATTGTGTGCAAGGAATTGTCAAAAGATTTTTTGAATCTAAAGAGCAAAACCCAAAAGAATGTTGAAGGGCTCAAATCGCTCTTTAAAGGCGGATTGCCTAATTTAAGAAGAATAAGAAAATGTTGAAGGGAAGTGAACCTCACTACTGCAGAAACAAAACTCAAAGCCGGATTTATCTTTCTTCAGAGTTAAATATAAACAAATTGTGGCGCATGTACAATGTAAATGCTACATTGGAAAATAAAGTAAAAAATAAATATTTCAGAAATATTTTTAATACGAAATTCAATTTTTCATTTGGTATACCGTTGACTGATAAATGTTCAACTTGCATTGAATACCGGGAATGGGTAAGATAAGAAAAAGATGACATAGAAAAAAGTAAAACCATTACCCTCTTTAGGATTCACTGCATGAAATCCAAGGCATTTTACTCTCTTACGAGGGAAGAGCAATCTTCTGACGATGAGTTTTGACTGTCAGAAAAATGTATTATTGCCGAAACTTCCGGACCAAATGGTATATTTTAGTCGTTAGTGGAATTTTTATCATTTTTGTGTCGTTATCGGAAACTCAAAATCATCTTTAAGCCTAATAATGTTCACAGCTGCTACATTTGGAATGAAATGCAATATTTTAAAAGCTCAAACAAAATTGCCAGCGCTGTGTTTCACCGCCTAAACACCACACATATAAACTGCAACGTAAAAACAATACGTAATTGTAATCTGAATCGTTTGATTATTTTTATTATTATTTTACATGAAATTGTCGCGAAATATGTTTTTTTTTAAATTCTTAAATTAAAACTAATTATTAATTCATAAAGACAGCTATAAATTGGTTACCCAAATTAAGCCGCCACCTGCCAGCACTGTTGTTTTTATGTTCTGCGCGATGTTCATGCATATACACTTGCGTAGTTTAGTGACTGTCAAAACCCTCTCCGTTCATGGAAGTGCGTAACATAACCCGCTCTGTTTCAAGATGAGTTGCAAAATCCGCTCCGTGTGTTTTTTAAAATGCTTTATTTTAAATAGTAAGATGTTTCTTTAGAAATTGAGGTATTTTTCATAAACTTATTATATTGATTAATATATTAAAAATAAAAATAATATGAATATGGCATAGTGTGGAACAAAAATTGTTTTTTGCGATTTACTCATAAACAGTAAAAGCCTCCAGAGCGGGTTTTGCAACTCTACGCCTCATATGTAATTGTTTCTTAGAATTGTACAGACCTACAAAAACACATGTAGAATCTCTTTTAAATAGTTTTCATAATAAATACAAGTTGTTAATGTAAAATATTTAGATTCAAACGCGTCTCATAAAAATTAAAATGTAGAACTAAAAAACAAGTGTTTTTATTTCCATATGTGTCATTATGGACTTCTATGAAATTCCCTCTGAAACAATAAAACTGTACTTAACTTCACTCTCTTTCGTCCTTTATGAGAAAAATCACATCCGTGTACATGTGCAATAATAAATACAGCAGAGAAATAAAACATGGAAAAATTACAAAATTTATTTTATTAACTATATCAACACAACGTAAATATTCTTATAGCCACCTTCTCAATAGACCTTCTCAATTCTACACCTCATATAGTACAAATACATTTCTTAATTATGCCGCATACATTTATACATTCCTAAAATGAAGGAAAATATTTAATAACATAGTGTAAAAAATTCTGTACTTTGCATAACATTTAAATATATACATATACAGTGCGAGATGAACGTGCAAAGATTTTGAATCTCGAGAGAACAATTCGCAATATTGACAAATTGTTTATGACTCAAATTTGTACTGACTGCTGATATAAGATAACAAACAACATGTAAAAGGATGCTGCTTGCCACATACCACCTTTACCATTTTAATCAAATGGGATTATCACCAAATTGTTTAGTGTTTATGATTTTACAACTTAATTTTCTATTGACTAGGCCAGCATCTGTCCATAAACAATAAGATGATTATATAACATTTGAATTTTTCATAAAAATTAACCTAGAATTTATGTTTTTTATGTATTTCTTATGTTCGTCGTAGTAAATGCACATATTAAGGGTTTATTATAAATTAGGGCGACAGGATAAAAAGTGGTAACTTGTTTAACGTATCTACCATGACTCAAATACATATTGCATATATACTTCAACAGCCCGGAAAATTAGAGAATGCTATGGTATGCACATATATATTGACCTTCTTTGAGCAACACATGTATAATTATTTTAGAATAATTGGATCTTCAGCAAGTGTTTTTATACTACTCCATAATGTTTCATGATCGTGAAATCAGAATAAAGAAAAATAAATAGTGATGTTTCGAATCAAAAATACAATTGCAATGCAATTCAAATGTTTGTGTGAAATTTATTCTGCGATGGTTT
Organism: Agrypnia vestita; assembly: GCA_016648135.1. Classification (NCBI taxonomy): domain Eukaryota; kingdom Metazoa; phylum Arthropoda; class Insecta; order Trichoptera; family Phryganeidae; genus Agrypnia; species Agrypnia vestita. Next base: position 56,043 of record JADDOH010002960.1, read on the forward strand.
TGAATAAGAGCAGAGTATAATTAACACAATCCAAATCATTCCATCACTTGAGTAGCTGTTTACATCATAAACTCCTTTGTATATTTTTATGTTCACGTGTATTTATTTACACAGGATTATAAAATACTTTAAAAAAATTATCTTAATTTTTTAAACTACATTATAATCCACATATTTATTAAGTTTTATAATACATAGTTTATTAATTTAAGTTTTATGGTCTCATTTTTATTATATTATCTGCAGTTGGGTGTTTTCTAAAGTGTGCATTACCGTTGTCAAATTATCAATAATTGCCAAACAGCATAACAACTAACAAATATATAAAATTTATATTTTACAATGGAGAAGTTTTATGACGTTGATAATGCTGTATTTAATTTAATGAATTAAAATATAGATCAAAACTTATAAACAAGTGAAAATTTTATAAAAATCTGTTAATCAATAACAGAGAAAAAGAATATTAAAGTTAGTGTATTTTGATTGAACGAGAGATGACGTCACACGGCTCCACCGGACGGAACAAAATTATTCAAACAAAACGCAAATTTATAACATTACTTACTAAAATTACTATATAACGCAAATAATTCAATTATTGAAATCATTAGATTAACTCGAGATATTGTCATCATCGAATAACGTGTGGAAACTGAAACAACCCCCCCCCTACGATTTTGAAATTTTTTGGACCGAATAAAGAATTGGTCAGAAACTGAAACAATCCCCTGCCCCATGGATTTGAAAATATTAGTGTAGTACTTCTTGTAGTAGATAATTTTTAAAATCCTACCCCCTAGTCAGATTTTATTTTTTGAAAGTTGATGAAGCAAAAGATTATGGAAATGTCTCATGATCGCGCATCTCTATAATTACCAATGTTTCGTGTATCGATTACTAATAATTTGATTATGGAAATGTTTCGTAATCTTAACTTTACTTTCAGACTTTTGTTCAATTTTACTCAAATATTCATTTCCATTCACTGGAAAAAAAATTAGAATATTCTCCATTCTATCCCTGTATAGTATTTATATACTTTGACCTAAGTGCGATATGAAAATCAGTTTCAGGATATAATACTCAAAAAAATCAACCAGATTTTCTGATTCATAGCAATATCCTCGAAGATACGAGGACTGACAATTAATTTCATAAAATTATTTTCATGAGCATTTTGCGACATCGGCAATGGTTGCAGAATAAAACTGGAATTTATTCCCAAAGGATAAACTGTTAAGAGATTCCACCACCTTGGGGCATCAAAAACACATTTAAATTAAATTTTTTTTTACTGCTATTGCTCATATAAAATTTGTATTATTATCATTGTTTACGGCGTACATTGATTCATATTTTTCATTAACAATTTCAAAATGGCGGAGTTATGTGCTGTCCGTAAAGGTTTGCATTCTCCATCATGCGCGCAGCCGGTGGACATAATCATATCGCCAAGGATTGGGTGAAACGGAAAAGTTGATTATTTTCTTGTTTATGGTGTAGTGTATCGAAAAGATTTTTTTTGTGCGAACGAGATCATAATTTTGATTTTTATCCTAAAAAATATCATAAACAAACGACACATATAAAAAAAATGTATGCTATATCGTAGATATGTAATATTATTAGTAAGATGTGTGCAAAATTTGATCAAAATTGGCGTAATAGAGTCTTAGATATCATCTCCACCAGTGTGAAAAATTCAAGAAATACACCAAGCAATAACAAAATTCGTCCACAAATTCACCTAGCTTATAACTGCTATAACTTAGCCAATTTTAGGAATTTTTAATTGGTGATGATCAAATTATTCTTCGAACATCGAGCTAAAAGATAAAGCAAAAAAAAACTATTTTAGAATGTCAGGTGTAATCCCTTAATGCAGCATTCTATCCGAGGAAGTGAAAATACGAGCATGAGTGAAGCATGTTCAGTCTGAAGTGATTGCGAATGGAAGCTGGACGCTGCGTCAGGACGACACATCATCACCGCTTTGAAAGACACATTGATTGTCCGAACCAAATTAAAAAAAGACAAGAGGATCATCACAGGAGATCAGGAGCGGAGGTGGAACAGATTAGAGTGCATGCTCTAAACAGCCTCACAGAGAATGACTTAGAATACTGCTTCCTGCAATGGAAAAAACATAGGACCGAGTGTATTGCTTTAGAACATGTACTGGCTAACAAATTGTAGTAAATTTTTTCAATAAAATTAATTATCAATCCTCAAACACAATGTTTTTTAACATATACTTATTTAAATATTTAGGTAATGGTATTGAGTGTCCGGCAGTCTCAAATTCACAATACCTGCGTAATTATTTTTAGATGGCAGTCATTCTGGAAAAATCAAAAATGCCAAGACATACAGAACTCACCAAAATAAAAATAAGTTAAATTAAATATAATAATTACATTTTTGTTCAATATTTAGCTTATATTTAGGTATATCTTTGCAGTTTTCGGAAACATATATAAACTATTAATAAAAAAAAGTATAAATATTACAAGCATGAAGGATATCTTTGAAAGGGAAAGAGATCGCTTCAGCTGCCTGTATTTGAACCTTGCTACTAATAAAAAGTGAGGAAAAATGGATACCATCATGTTTCGAAATATTCCTAGTTCAAATGTGTCTGATTATTAAGATTTCAATACAATGCAGAAAACTCTCATCCCTAGGGGCTTCTGAAGACAATCTTTGAATAGGACGACCATTGTAGACCAAGATCGGTGTACTCCACATTTCATTGGTCATCTTACCTCCAATGGATGTTATAATAGACCCTCTGTCTATGCAATGGGATTTGTAACTAACCCTAGTTTTTGGATAGAAAATTTTGTAATGAGCTCCAATAGCATTATGCACCTAATTGGTAACATTTAAAAAAAATGTTTTTTTTAAAGCGCATGGCTTAAATATCATCATCATGAGTTAATTGATGCCGGGTAAGAAATCCGAAAGATTTATAAGCGGCTGCACAGACATTACAAACGTATTTCCTCACTCGTTGTTTTGCGATGATAATCTTCATTCTCTCCTCCAGCGTCATGTGCTTCATTTCGTGCTTCCGAAGTGACTGCAAATAGTTGCAGCGATATTGGCAAATACCACACGAATATGCCTTTTTTTTCTCATGGATCTTTACGTGAATTCTCATATCATTCTTCAATTTTGCCGTGAAAGTGCATTCATTACACGAGAAAGGTCTCGCACTTTCATGACGAATTTCATGACATTTTGCTGACCATGAATCGTTGGAAGCATAAGGACATATAGAGCATTTGTACTGTTTGGGTTTTTTATGTCTCCGCAGCACATGTCGTTTGAGTCCCACCTTCACTTTTGTTGTAAAATCACATTTGGGGCACGCGAAAGGCTTAGCATCTGTGTGTGTTATCTTATGTCGCCTCAGACTATTGGGAAACCTCGATGTGAATTCACATTTGTCACAAGAGTATGCCTTTTCTCCGGTATGTCTGCTTTTGTGTATCTTTAAAGACAGCCTTTGCCTCGTAGAAAAGCTACACATATCGCACTTTAACGGTCGTATGTTTGCATGAATCATCGCGTGTTGCTTTAGGTTGTTGACGTGAATAGTGCTGAATGAACACAAAGAGCATGAATATTTCTCACTCAAACTGTGGAGGATTAAATGTCTGTTTAACTTTCCGTAGCTTTTGAATGTTGACGGACAGAACTGACACTTGGCCGGGCGATCGCAAGTGTGCCGAATGGTGTGATTCTCAAAATTGCGTTCCACATTAGTAGAATAAACACAAAGATTACAGGAGAACTTTTTGTGCTTCACTTTCATGTGGCGGGACCATTTTTTGGATAGGCGACTTTTAAATTCGCACAGATGGCACTGATACACCCTGTTGAGTGAACCCTTTTTTTTCTTCAATTTCTTTTTACAGATTCCAATCATTTCGAGAGTGTCTGAACCAATATGACGAAGCACCTCTTCTTTAAGGTTTAGCTCTGTACAATCGAAGTCTTGATATCCGGTGGCATCTTCTTCAGGTTCAATTTTGATGACAGCATCGCACGGGAGTTGAGTTGTATTTTGGTCAGCGGTGTCTTGTAAATTTCTTGAATTGCAATTGGGTGCTGCATTTACTTTGTTTTTTTTTATTACATCTTGATAAAATCGACTTCGTGTCTTCATTGTACGTTTGACGAATTTTATGGTCGAATCTAAAAAATTTTTTTTAAATATAAAACAATTTATTAAAAAAATGAGGGGACGAATGAAAAATCATTAAATGAAAACATATCTAAATGTAATTAATGAATAATATTTAAATGATAACAATAATGATAACGCCTGAAATTAACACATAACTTCGTAAAGTGTAGTTTGACTGGCATTTAGGTTTTGCCTTATTTAATTATTTCAATTACACGTATTCCTTTAGCTTGAGCAGTTCCAAGATCAAATCTAAGGCAACGAAGCGACCGCAGAAATGAGAAATACAAAACCATATTCATTACAATTTGAAAACAATCGAAAACAAGTTTACAAACTCTTTACAGCAACCTACCAAAATATTTTCATTACATGACAGATAATTTGTTATCGTAGAAGCTAGGTCAGGTTGTATTCAATTGGTTTTTTATCAGAAAACCATCAAATAAAGCGACATCGCAAAGAGCGCTGTCAGATACTATTATCACTATCACTACATAATATTGTATAACTTTTTCTATGTTGAAGATGGTTGAAGAAATGTCAAAAAATTATTGCCAATCTTAAAAAATATTTAGAGTTCTTACCAAAGATAGTTGAATTGTTAAAACAATCCATAACATAACTATATTATGTTATCTGGTTATCTATGAACATAACAAGCCGACCCACAGGCGTTATCCTGCCAGACGCACATTTCGGGAATTGGTCTAGGGGTGTCCAAAATGTATATGTATATCTATATATATATATATATATATAAGATATATATATATATATATATATATAGTGTAGCGGTACCTGTTCAACCCTGTGCCATGTACCTATCGCCCGACCCAGAGTTTTGTTTATATTAACATAATAAAAATCTCCGCGATATAAACAAAAGGGTCGAGCTAGGGACTTGGCGACACCACACCAGTCGGGCTTCTGCCGTAAGATCGGGCAGACTTCCGCGCGTCATCCATTTCTTTGTTCGTCATTACATAAAATATTACTTGTACACTTTAACTTGCTTCCGGGGCCTATCTCCGGGAAGAAATAAACAGTAACAGCACATCGCTCTTTCATTCCATCGACCTACTAATATTCCCAACAGTGGTGACCCCGATGTGATACAGTTTATTTTCGATTTGGGAAGCCGACGGATGAAAGACGCGATCTCAAGTGAACAGTGATGTGACAAAGGACACGGGCGGAAGCAGCAAAACAGTGGCCAATTGCATAACCAAATGTTATGCCTGGCCGTTCATCAACCGACTCATCCAGCGCCGACTCACTGTGCGCTCACAATGGCGAGCACCGGCATCTCCAGCATCTTCAACTACAAGACTGCGGATGTCGGACATTCGTCACCAACAACACCAGCAACGCCGACTCACTGAGCGTTGGCAAGTCAACAAGCGCCGACTCACCGCGCGCTCACACTTGCGAGCACCAGCATACCATGCGTCTTCGACTCACCGGACGGCGGTTGTCAGGCGCTCGTAACCAACGACCAGCGCCGACTCACCGTGCGCCAACAACGCCGACTCACTGTGCGTTCCATTCTGCAACGCCGACTCACTGCGCGTTCGCAGCAACCTGTGCCGATTCATCATGTACCTGCAACCCGTGCCGACTCACCGTGCACCAGCAACCCATGCCGACCCACCATGCACCAACAACCCGCGCCGATTCACAGAGCACCAACCATCAACGCAGGGGTGCCCAGGGGGATACAAGCCGCCCACGCTTCTCCGCCTGCATTCAACCATCACCATCACCAGCAACGCCGACTCACTGAGCGTTGCCAACTCAACCAGCGCCAACTCACCGCGCGCTCTCACCTGCGAGCACCGGCATACCATGCGTCCACGACTCATCGGACGGCGGTTGTCGGGCGCTCGCAACAAGCAACAGCCAACAATAAACTTGAGCATCGCGGAGCACCGAACAACTAGCATCGCAGCATTCCTCGCACCCACTCCACCCATCGAGGAAGCTGCTGGAAGGGGAGTGCTGTAGCGGTACCTGTTCAACCCTGTGCCATGTACCTATCGCCCGACCCAGAGTTTTGTTTATATTAACATAATAAAAATCTCCGCGATATAAACAATAGGGTCGAGCTAGGGACTTGGCGACACCCCACCAGTCAGTCGGGCTTCTGCCGTAAGATCGGGCAGACTTCCGCGCGTCATCTATTTCTTTGTTCGTCATTACATAAAATATTACTTGTACTCATTAACTTTCTTCCGGGACCCAACAGTGGTGACCCCGACGTGATACAGTTTATTTTCGATTTGGGAAGTCGACGGATGAAAGACGCGATCTCAAGTGAACAGTGATGTAACAAAGGACACGGGCGGAAGCAGCAAAACAGGGGCCAATTGTATAACCAAATTTTATGCCTGGCCGTTCATCAACCGACTCATCCAGCGCCGACTCACTGTGCGCTCACAATGGCGAGCACCGGCATCTCCAGCATCTTCAACTACAAGACTGCGGATGTCGGACATTCGTCACCAACAACACCAGCAACGCCGACTCACTGAGCGTTGGCAAGTCAACAAGCGCCGACTCACCGCGCGCTCACACTTGCGAGCACCGACATACCATGCGTCCTCGACTCACCGGACGGCGGTTGTCGGGCGCTCGTAACCAGCGACCAGCGCCGACTCACCGTGCGCCAACAACGCCGACTCACTGTGCGTTCCATTCTGCAACGCCGACTCACTGCGCAGTTTGCAGTAACCAGTGCCGATTCACCATGTACCTGCAACCCGTGCCTACTCACCGTGCACCAACAACCCGCGCCAATTCACTGAGCACCAACCATCAACGCAGGGGTACCCAGGGGATATAAGCCGCCCACGCTTCTCCGCCTGCATTCAACCATCACTATCACCAGCAACGCCGACTCACTGAGCGTTGCCAACTCAACCAGCGCCAACTCACCGTGCGCTCTCACCTGCGAGCAGCGGCATACCATGCGTCCACGACTCATCGGACGGCGGTTGTCGGGCGCTCGCAACAAGCAACAGCCAACAATAAACTAGAACATCGCGGAGCAACAAACATCGCAGCATTCCTCGCACCCACTCCACCCATCGAGGAAGCTGCTGGAAGGGGAGTGCTGTAGCGGTACCTGTTCAACCTAGTGCCATGTACCTATCGCCCGACCCAGAGTTTTGTTTATATTAACATAATAAAAATCTCCGCGATATAAACAAAAGGGTCGAGCTAGGGACTTGGCGACACCACACCAGTCGGGCTTCTGCCGTAAGATCGGGCAGACTTCCGCGCGTCATCCATTTCTTTGTTCGTCATTACATAAAATATTACTTGTACACTTTAACTTGCTTCCGGGGCCTATCTCCGGGAAGAAATAAACAGTAACAGCACATCGCTCTTTCATTCCATCGACCTACTAATATTCCCAACATATATATGTTATAATGAAGGTTTTCACGGGTGTTAGAAATGTTAGTATTAATTTCTTTGGGGGTAACCCGCGTCAAAATCTGGTCCTCAGAAGGACCATTCGTCAACCGACGTTTCGTCTGAATCATAATAGGCATCTTCAGGGCATCTTGTTAATAAATTTCCGTCACAAGGGGCAGTGCGAGCACGTCCGTTCGTATTGGAAGCTTATTACCAAGGTAAGCCACTAAATGGCATGCTCATAAATCAACCGGCGGTTGTATGGTTAGTGGCATGCTCGTTACTAGCAAAAAAATTCTGCGTATACATAAATATTCAGGAACTATTGATCATTTCTGAGGCACTGAAAACGCATTTTTTGACCACGGCCTGTCGATTAATGCTGATATTTTCTTAACTATTCTAAATAATGTTCAGTTTATTACTTTTATATGAGAAAAAAGGTTCTATCTTAGTTATCGTCATAGAAAAATGCAGTTCCTGATGTGAGTGAATAATAGAAATCAATATTTTCGTAAAAACCGCCAAAATGTGCATTTGCAGTGAATGTCCAGCCTTAAAGCAAGGGGAGCAATATCCAACTGAGGTGTTCCGTCTATATTATGTGGGTGTTCCTGAGATAAATACAAAAAACCTGTCACTACTAAAGGAAATTTCTCTGGAATCTATGAAACCTACATCTTATTGCAAATAAGATTTTATAAACAATTTCCACCACGGTTTTCCATTTATATAAGTGTATAATAAATAAATATTAAACTTTAAAAAAATTATATGGCTGTGTTTGCAATTAAATAGTGGGCATTTCTGGTTTTACTGTAATCATATTTGGATATTGCAATCTTTGCTATGATATTTCAGTCTAAAATCGATATCAACTCTTACTTTAGTATGAATCTGCCATTTTGTCACGTAACTCACATCCTTGGGGTTTGATTGATTGAAAATGATGTTTTTGCCTTAGCTTTTCGGGAGAGTCCATAAACTACATGGTTTTCATTTTGAACTCTTTTGAACCCTATCTGGCTACGTGGTGGGGAGGGAAGATTTTGCTCTGACCCTCGTCCCGAGAGGAACGTAATTTTTAATTAATTCCAGAAGACATTTTGTGCTATTTTCTCCTACCAAAATTCTTTTGGTTTTACCAAAACTATTTTTAAATTATTGGGTATAATAATGGGAACAAGAAATAATAATAAAAATGGATAATTTCTATAGGGCCATTTTCGTAAAAAAAAATCACCTCAAGGGCGTTTTACACTAACGTTATTTAATCCTACACTAGTATTTAATTTAATGAAAGGATTTTACAAAAAGGTGCGTTTTAAGTCTTTTTTTAAACACTGTTTTTGATGCACTGTTCCGTATTACGGAGGGAAGAGAGTTCCACGCCTTTGGGCCTGCCACCGCAAATGCCCGTTCACTAAACATAATCTTCTGGTAGTGGATTGTCGGTTCTACGACCCTTCCTGCAGCTGAAGTAGTGGCTGACCTCAGATAAATAATAATTATTATAAAAAAATTATAAAACAATGATATGTGCATTACATTTTTTTTAAAATTGTAACACTACTCACTCCTGAAAATTGTCAATGATTGGGAAAACATCTTTACTTTAGGAATGATTATCTTCCTATTAAGACCTCCGTATCTCATTGACATAATTTGTATGTTATCTTTTGAAAATTCGATTGTCTCCTTATATGAAAAGATGCATAATAGATAGTTATATCTCGATTACCAATCATCGATACAATCAGATACAAATCTCAAATAAGGGTACCGTGTGTAACCGATTAAAATAATGGTTTGGCCATCACTAAAAGCGTTCATTTCTCACCTCATCATATTTATTATGCCAACTCGACCTTGCATTATTCATTCATACCTACGCCATTGCAGATCCGTAATCGCAATCGTTGCTTTACGTAATTCTGTAATTGATTGCAATTATTCCAATAATTATTCAGTAAGGCGGATTTCGTAATACAAGTTTCGTAATTCTACTTTTTATTTAAATTACCAGATAGATGATTTCAAAGTTATTACAAAATTTTGAAGCATCAAAGTACAGAGTGTATGCTAAAATGAATGTTGAGCTACCTCCAAAATATAAAATCATACGTCTTCTACGGTCTATTCCCGTCAAATTTATTCCACACTTTCTCGGGTGTCCTACAAGGCTCTAACCCGGGTCCATTGTTGTTTTCTATTTTCATTAATATTTTTAATAATGTAATTGATATTAATTATAAAAGTCTTACAGAGGCGAAGCTATTTATATGAGAAACGTATATGGAAGCAACCTGTATCCAATCAATCCTGATCAATCCCGATAATCTCGTCCGATTTTTCGGTTCGGGATTGATCTCGTAAAATGTCTCGAGATCTCGCGGAATCCTGATCTCACGGGATCGGGATTGCATTCCCTAATCCACACATTTTCAAATTTTTTAAAGTTCTATATACATATGTATGTTCCGAATCTGAGAACGTTTCTGAGTGTTCGGTTACATTATTCACCAGGGTCGAAAAAAACTCTATCCTATTGCTATAAAATGAACGAACAAAATCTGTCAAGAAAGTTTAACGACGATCTAGGCGTTGGATTTGCGTGCACCCTGATATTTCACGATGGCGTAGAGACGGTCAGTGGTAGTGCATTGAGAATGTTAAGATTTTTTTGCTACTGCGTAGGGGAAGGCAGGGTAATCACAAACGATATGGGTAATCCCGATCGCAGCAATTTCACCGTGTTAGAAAGAGATGGCAACGTTTTACTCATCGCCATCTTAGAAATCACGCCATCACTAGTGCCAGGCGAATAGTGGAGCGCTACAGACATACACAACGTTCAAGGTATGAATAATTACAATATTTTGTTCTTTTCGTTACAATTATTCATAAATGAAACTCAGTGTAACACATCAAGTAATTGTAGTGCCATTAAGACATTTATAGGCATAGATAGTTAGTAGTTTTAGATTTAATCACGATTATCAGATTCGACTGAGCTAAACGAATCCTAAAGTTATATTTTTTTATTTACTTTGAAGGGTAATGGCGAACGAATTGAGCGGGTCAATCTCGAACGTTCGGCGTTGCCCCACATAGAATAAATAATCTGTTCTTTCAATTGTTAGCCCAAAATACTGACACACAAGCATTAACAAATTAGCCTACTGCTCAAGGTCCATCCCAAGCTCTTGTGATACCTGCTCCTGACGCACAAACTGCCCCTGCACAAGATTTTATAGAACACGTTCCTGACCTACAAGCTGCCGAAGCACTAGCTTTTGTACCTGCTCTTGAAGCACCAGCGTTTGTACCAGATAATGACATACAAGCCCCTGCACCTGCTCTTGATGTACCTGATCCTGAATCACAAACTCCTGAAAAACTAATGGCTATTCCACTATCTGACATTGTAAACTTACCTTTTATTAATAATACTTATAATAGCGCAACATCAAAAAGAAACATTCGATTATTTTAACTAGCACATCTATCAAAGAAGAAGGTGACAAAAAGCGGGAAGTTATAAAAAAACTATAATAAATTTAAAAAATATTAAAGCTTTTTGTTCTGATAATGACAATGTGAAGAAAAGAAAGACACAAAAGGGAACGAAAGGAAATAAAGATGATTATTGCATTTTTTGTAATGGAAAACACGGAGACAGCCCACTTGGTGAGGATTGGATCGAGTGCTATGTTTTGTAAGAACTGGGCACATGAAAATTGTGCAGATGGGCAGTCGTCTTCCTTTGGCTACCGCTGTGATCTTTGCTGCACAAACTGACAAACTGACAAACGCACAAATTTAAGTTAAATTGTGACTAAACTGTAACCAGTGTCGGGTAAACACGAACACTGAAGGTTTTGTTTTTGTTTAAAAAGATGATTATATAAAGACAAATTAATAATGTTGATTATAATAGTCTAACGAATATTAATGTATCTTTCACAAGTACATATTAAATTTATCCTATATCTCGTATCTTTGGATTTATTTCAAAACTCCCTTAGGTGTTCGTAATTACCCCGCCATCCCCTACTGCTAGGGTTTTTGAAAATATCCGCGTTCTTAGAACTCTTTACAACTCCTTGTAATTATTGATTTGGGAGCCACATAAGCACCAATAAAATCCAAAAGAAGTTGCTAAGATAATATATCTCTACATGAGTGAGTACGGGCTTCATCCTTGGCTCTCTACCTTTGTTCTGTGGTTCTACCTAACCGAATTTTTAAGACGAATTCTGCAAAAGTGCAGTATTTGTAACTGTCCTAAGAAACAAAGGGGCCATGATTTTATATAACTGTGCTGAAGGCATATATTGCACATTTTTAGGCTAATTTAACTGTATTTTTTGTTATAATTCGCGAGATGATCTGGTTCGTTTTTAAAAATTTGTGAAATGATTTCGTCATGATTATCAATTTTTACAATCCTGTTTAAACTTGTGATGAATCACCTGTTTCTATAGATTTTTTTTTTATTTTATTTTATTATTTTATTTTGAACTCTAAGATGATTTAAATGCTACGCGGGAAAAATTGAGCTAAACCCACCTGGCGGAGTATTGGCGCTACAAAAATTTGGGGATGATGAAACGCTAGTATTGGGACGGAGTTAGTAGCGATTGATCGGATATAGGTTACGAGCAGTTAATATTCAATTCTTATAAAACATATTAATCTTGTGGTAAAGCCGCGTTTGGTACAAATGGTTGACGATCGGCGCGGTCCGAGCGGTCCACATGTGCTTCCCAAAAAAAAATACTGAACACGGCTTTCGTAGATTTGGTCGCGATTATTGCGTTTAGAGCCGTTAAAAAACCGATTAACGTCTACTCTAAGGTGACGATGATATTGACAGTTCCACGAGGTTTCAGAATTATGGCCTTTTTTGCTGTGGTTTTGAAACCGCTTAAATGTCATTAATCGTGATCTTAAGTGGATTGCCGCGCAAGAGAGATAGCAGAATATGAGCAAAGGCAAGGAAGGCAGGTCCTAATCGGGGGATCGCGAGAGGAAAACGCCCCATAAATTTTTTTATAGGAATTGGCCGTGGAGCACGGATTAAACGTATACGTTGTACCAGAGGGGTGACCTTAACTGAGCGGATAATGATTTATTTTCGTTTCGCGGGAATCGGATAACGTAGGCAGATAGGAAAGTTAACTATAATTCCATTATATTTATCTGTAGACTGACGCTCTATCGAGGAGCGAATAATGATTCATTTTCGTTTCGCGGGAGTCGAATAACGTAGGCGGGTAGAAAAGTTAACTATAATTCTATTATATTTATCTGTAGACTAACGCTCTTCAGGCTTTTACAACAGATAGGTAATTGTGCAATGACGGTATATACGGTTAGGAAGGAGATAACGATAACGTGTAAGCATATTAATGGCACGACAAGAAAATAATATACTCGAATATAGATACAATATATTAACTATGTAATCACTACAAACCTGCCCTACGTTAGCGTAGTTTCAACAGGACGGGTAACGTGTATACGATTGGCTATTCTAGCTCAGATTTCGCCGGGTTTGCTAGTAATAACCACAAAACATAATTGGAACAAGTGTATTCAATTCAATTCAATTCAATTCAATTTATTTCATGATAATATGTACATGACAAACAAAATGTTTAAGGCATACATATTAGAAGTATATATCAAAAATGAAAATATTTAATAAATTAAAAATAACATAAATCTGGTCAAAGGTGTAGGAGAGTCCCGCTTCGGAAAACCCCCTCAGACACATGGAATATATCAATACCCAGAGCGATTTTGTTCAGCATGGCTGTGGCTCTTCCAACAGGCATAACCATCGGCAGGTTGGTCATGTATATTGGAATGTGAAACGATCTATGCTGACGATGTCTAGTGTAATTGTCAGGAGCATACAAACCAATGCTCTGCATAGTTTGGGGATTATCAATCATACCGCGCACCAATCTAGATAAGAATATTGTAAATAAAATAATATGAATTTGCGGCCCATATACACATGAAATAAAAGGATAAAGCGTATGGGGATCTTATAGATGGATGGATAAATGAAACAAATATATAGGAGTAAATGCAAGTAAAAAGCAAGCATATAAGTACCAAAAACATAGGAGAACATAGTGTGATAGAAATTCGAAGACGGGAGGAACAATAATGTGAAGTGGAACGGATATAGCAAGAGCATGTAATAATGATAAACGTACAAATACAGACAACTACTTGAGACCGATTCGACAGATACTAGCAATCTTTCAACACACCTCTAAGAACATGGTGAGCGGTATATAGTTATCAGCGGAGGCGTCCAGTGCCTTGGCAATGAATGAGCACTGAATTAATCCGACGCCTTGCCTGCGGCACTGGAGGTTTATTTACTTATTTGTTTTATTTGTTTTCATTTATTGGGTTTCTTACAGCCATATAATTAATCAATCTTTGAAGAAAAGACAATAATTGATGCACAGAGTTTTGGGCCAATTACGCGAAAACACATACATACAATCGATAAAAGAATAATAAAAACATGTCCAATAGTGGGTTGTGTGAGTGTGTATCTGTGTGTTTATTTATTTGTTTATTTATTTTGTTTTGGAAAAAAAATTAAAAGCAAAACGATCTTAAAAATCTTCCACTGAATTTAAAAATTTAATTTAACTTACATTAATAGTTTATTGTGTTATAGCGAATAGTACTCTTCCAGTATTATATTGTTCGAGAATTTTCACTGTCTATGTAACATAGTTACTTTGTGGATCAATCTTACTGCCAATAAAAATAATAATAAATGGTTACAAATTATGTTTAAATTCCGCAACGGAGGGAACTAATACGTCCCTGTGCGCGGAGAGTCGCGGCCAAAAGACAGGATTCATTGGATGATTCACGAGAAAAGATCGCCCAAAATTAATTTAAAATTAGGTATAGTACCTTTGGATGATTGTTATATCTAGGTATGCAGTGTGCACGTGGTGAATAGATGGAAATTGATCCCATGATATAGCGGCCAAGAAACGTTAAATTTCCGATAAAGACGAGTGAAAATACGAGGGAACGGGACATGATAATGGTAGATAATGAAGAAACATCAAATATGATTAGGGGAGTACCCGATAGATTGTGGTTACGGTTGATCAAACGACAATATGGACTGAACTTAGAAATTAAATATTAAAAATTAATTATCGCGCTGGTGAAGCGAGTTCAAATCGTCCGAAGCCACTGAGTCCGTCCCAGGGCGGGCACAGGGATGGAGATAGAGACGGCAACAGGAGGTGGGATCAACTGACATATCCGAGTGGAGATATGGTTTTTTTTTTGCCAAATTGAATCTTAGGAACAAAGAATTTGGTTTCAAGGAAAGTAGGATATTGAAAATCCTGGAAACACACGACTTAGGACCTTTGGCTGCTAGGGGGGGTTTAAAATGTCAAGACACAGCAGAAATCGGCAGTTGGTGACGGTCTACGAGAGCGCAAAATCTGCGTCGGTTGTTTTTTTGAGTGATAATTACCGTGAGTGATAATTACCGTCGACTTAGAGTGTCTCAGTGGGTGAAAATTATAGTTTAACTTCAAGTGAAAGTGTGTACGGGTAAATATACTCTTCGACATTGTTGGTTGCTCACGTTAAAAGAAAAGGGGGGTACGGGTTTGATTTTATTTTATAAAGGGTAATTAATTTGGCATATTAGAACTTCGAAAATTACTGCGCTTTATTAAGTTGATTAGTCCGGCATATATAGAACTGATATTTGCAGATCTCCGGAAACTAGCTGTGCGTTATAAAGATACCTATTTTATGCTAAACACGCGGGAAATTGTTAATAAATCTTGTAAAAAAACCTATCTTATGCTAAATACGCGAGGTCCTGTTAAAAGAGTTTTAACTCAGAGTACGGGTTTGATTTTATTTTATAAAGGTAATTAATCTGGCATATCGGAACTTCGGAAATCACTATGTTCTATAAAGTTAATTATTTTTGTCGTCTTACTAGGTTCACAGAATAATATTCGCAGAATTTCAGGAAACGGTAGAGTTCAAATTTAGTTAAATTTTAGTTTTACTAAGTATAGTATTGGCGGATCTCTGGAAACTAGCTGTGCGTTATAAAGATACCTATTTTATGCTAAACACGCGGGAAATTGTTAAAAGATAAAAGGGTTGTTAATAACAGATTCGATTTTAAATAAGTCTTATAAAATTACCTATTTTTTGCTAAAATTTAATTAATTTAACTTGGTCACATTTTAATTTTTACATTTGTAAGGCATATAATATTTCGTTATATGAAATGTTTCGATTAGACCGGGTTTATTTTAGTTATCGAAAGAATATTTGGTTTATTTTAATAATTTTTTTTGTTTATGGTTAATAGTAAGAGTCCGTTAAAATTATAGCGAATAAATTCTGGGATTAAAAATACGTCTAGTGAAAAATATATAGCTGATCTCGCGGGGTATCAGGTTCAGCCCATAATAATCTAGATTTTCATTTCGTTTAAAATTATATAGAGTAATTCCGTGAGAATCGGGGTCTATTTACAATTTTACAGATGTATGAAATTTCATTATTCAAAAAAAAATTATATAGAATAGTCTCGTGGAGGCCGGGGTTTATTTACGGTATACAGAAGTACAAGTTTCACTATTTTATAAAGTATATAAAATTGCTTCCGTTCGGCCCGGGTTATCTTATACTATATAGGAAAACATAGGTCCCGCGCTATTAAAACATATAAAACCGTTTCATGTGGCCGGGATTATTACGCGCGTTGGGGAAAGCCTATAAGGTAAAAATATGTTTAATTTGATTCGGTTATTTTATATTTTATGAAAGATATTTGCCTCGCGGACTTAAACTATGAAAAATGTTTCAATTAGTT